>SRLM01000404.1:8107-45976 GCA_015708895.1 Populus ilicifolia | reverse complement strand
CTATGAAAGGAACTTGATTTGTTGTTAACATAAGATTAAAGTTCTCATCATCATCATCATCATCTTCATAATGTTCTCATCATGAAGATAAGGATTAAAGGAACCTGAGCTATAAAGTTCTCATCATCATCATCATCATCATCTTCTCTTTCTTTATTATTATTATTATTATTATTATTATTATTATTATTATTATTATTGTTGTTGTTGTTATTTATAATTTGTACAATAACCTCCCTGTGGTTCGACCCCGGTCTTGCCGGGTTATTTATTACTTCGACACTCCTGCACTTGGGAGAAGACATCAATCTTTTTGTTGTGTCAGTAACCCAAGAAAGGAAAGGACCAATGAAGCCAATATCAATGAGAATTATTACCTCATTGATGAAGCTCTGAAAATGAACATGTTGATTATTATTTTTTTAGTCAACTTGATTAAAAATCTAGTTGTGGGTTGTCACTCGTCTAAATAAACACGCATATATGTAGAAAATGATGTTCTCCACTCACAAAGAAATGGACAGTGAACATTTAAAGATGAGTTATTCATCAATCTTCGAGATACTAAATATTAAGACCTTTATAAAAGTGACTTTCAAAAAATTATTAACCCTTAAAAACAAGTTTCATGTTGTTGTCACTAGGATGAACTTAATATTTGGATCATTATTAAGGAAAAATGGTTTTAAGCTAGTCTTTAAAACTAAAAAATTTATAATTTCTAAAAATAGAGTGTTTGTAGGAGATGAGTATATTAGTGATAACCTCTTCAAAATTTATTATTTTCCTTCCAAATGCTTGGGCCTAAGCTACCAAAAAACATTGGTCTATTTTTATTTTGCATCTTTTGTCCTCTTATCCAAATACTTTTTTTTAAAAAAAAAAAGACACATGAACATTGACTTAATGAGAAAAAATGATCTATGATTTTGAAATGAGTGTGTTAAAAACTAAATGCATTAAAAATAAATTTTTAAATTTTTAATTCTTTTGAAAAGACTAAAAATGCCAAAAATGACACAGATAAATTAAAAATATATATTTTAGATTTTTTGTTGATTTTTCTATAATTTGGATTTTTTCAAGAAAAATAAAAAAGAAGGTAAAAAATCAGGTTATGACAACTATTGTAACCATTACTCCTTCTACTACTACTACTACTACTAATAATAATAATAATAATAATAATAATCATCTATTTGAGTCTTATTGACATGTGATCAAGCCATGTGAATTATAAATTTATTTTAATAAATCCCAATTTATTACCTATTATGTTTTTTGAGAAAAAAATTATGAGTGAGGTTTTTGTAGAATAAAAATTCATAAAAACTTCTTTCCATTCAATTGAAAGAAGTAATGACCCTCTATGTTAAACTCACTTGGATATTAGTGATTTAAAATTTGTGCAAATTATAGGTGGGGAAAAAATATTGCATTGCTTTTATAGATAATTGCATGAGAAATTATTATCCTTGTTTGTTTAGAAGTAAAGATGAGGATATTCTATTGTTGAGACATTACATGAATGAAGCGGAAAATCAATTTGATAAAAAATAAAGGAAATAAGAAGTTATAGAGGTGGATAATAAGAAATACTATTTGGTGAAATCTGTTTTTAAAATAGTATTATCCACTAAACTATTACTCTCTATTCACCTTAATAAAATAACATTGCAAAACATAATAATTGAACTTTAAAAAAAATGATGAATAGAATGTTGATAAGTTCAGGAGCACCTTAAAACTTGTGCGAGGGAGTTATTCTGATTGCCAATTATATATGTAACAAAGCACCTTATAGGAAGCTAGATAGTATTGTTCTAGGATTAAGCCAACAACAACACCTGAGAGAGTTGAATTAAGTGTTTCACTAATAATAATAATGATCGGACTAACTCCATTAAACATAATTAACCAACAATATAATTAAAGAGGTTAAAGAAAATATTATAGGGATAGAAATTGCAAACTTGGTTTTTAATGTGGTTCGGCAAGCTTATATCTACACCTCAAGCACCAAATCGATCTTAAGTACTGTATTCTTTGCTAATCCAAGCAAAAAATTATAACATCCTTGATGAATCCTCACTAAGCTCTTTTTCAACATATTAAGATTTTTCGCCTTGGTGATGTACCTTATCAATAACCAAGAGCTTTTCATTTAAACTCTTGAAGGGTTATATATATATATATATTTTAAAATATAACAACACTCTCTCAAAGAATAGATAATACAATTAAAGTTTATATCTCTATAGCTCATTCAATAGTATTTAGAATGTATGATGGTGTTTAAGTAAGAGAATTTATACTATTATGCAAGAATATGAAGGCTTTAATGTATAATTATGAGTATGATTTAAAATTGATGGTTTGAAGTTGTTTTTGCTCTTAAAACAACTATAAAATAACTAGTTTTTGCTAAAAACATGTATATAACTTGTCTAATTGCAGAATAAAACATACAAATTATATATATATATATATATATAGTCATTAGTGTTCCTCTAATAGATGAAATGCTCAACTAATTTAGATTGATCAAGTTAATTGGTTCTCTGTATATTCCTAAGAAACAAACAGTCAATTCATTCAACTTAAAATCTAGTATTGGTAGTTTTAAGCCTAGTAAATCTTGAATCAACTAAATACATATCAATCATATACTGCTTGCAACGTGAAGAATGTGAATTTATTTTAATTTGTACTATCAGATAAGATATACAGATTTATATCATTTGAATTAAAATGAATCCTTGATAACTGAGTCTTCACTTACTTTGCATCTTAGATTTATTAATTGATTTCTTTATTTAATTCTTCATACTTATTGATTTAATCTTTATATAAAACTTGTTTAAACTTATTTTCAACCAAGCATATTATTTGTCCATTTTCATTGAATAGTTTTATTATCAAAATATATAAATATTAATATGTGATCCAAAGATCAACAAAAAAAAACACTATATAAATAGTAAAAAGATAGACTACCGTCCTATAGATATCACAAATAGTGGGGGTTTCTTGCTATATTGGTAGTACCTGATCTCAAAAAGATCAAGATAAAACTTAAAATTATGAATTGTGAATTTATTAGATATGCTTTCAATAATAATTATGTATATTGATTTTTTATACTCAAATCAAGTATTAAGGATATTTATCCTAATATTATTATGGAGTTAAGGAATGCTACATTGTTTAAAGATGTGTTTTCATTAAAAAAAATACAAGTAAATTATTCTTTTAAGAAAAGGATTGTGACTATTTCAAATAATAATTATTATTTAGAAGATAATGAAGTTGATATTAAAATAAATAAAAGGGAAAAAAAGTCAAAAATATTTTGTAAGTATAAATTTTTTTAATTAGAAAAATAATTATCATTGATAATTTGGTAATTTATCTAAATTATTTTCTCGCTTATAAGAAATTTATGGGACATACTTAAGAGTAAAATAAACAAAAGTCTACTAACATGTCTCAATTCATGGAATTAAAATATGATAGATTTAGAAGTTTTTCATAATTTAAATCTCTGCTTCCAAGTTAAAAGTGTTGATTTGGCTTTATAAAACATGCAATGCGTTTTTTAAGGAAAAATTAAATGTGAGGTCCCCTTATATTTTGGGTTTAAAATACGCTAGATTTTATAATTGAACATGAACACTAAAATATTATCATAATTTTCTTTTAAATCAATTAAAAGTATTAATTATGACATGGTTAATTTTGATTAAAACTAGAGAGGAGCCTCTGCACATACTTGATTTGTTAATAAATAACTAAAAATATATTTTACTTAATAGTGGTAAAATAAATATATCAAGCAAACCCTAACATTTCATCGGGATGTGCAAAAATTTAAGAATTATTCATTCCTTTCAGAGTNATATATATATATATATATATATTGGAGTTGAATTTTCTAGTTGTTTCTTGTTTGCGGTAAAGCCTCCATAATATACAGATAAAATTTTGTATACAGCCTGTGCATTCGCCAATTATTATATGTTAGTGAATGTTTTTTCTTTAATTAAGACGCGCAAATATGATGTGTACGCAAATATATTGTTCACGTTTCATGTAAAATATTCTAATGTTAGTTTTTGACCAAAAAAATATATGATGTCATATATATGTTTAATGTATTTCTTTTGTTGCTAATAAAAAATTGATTTCAACTTTATACAAGCTTAAGTAAAATACAACTAATTCATGTAAAATATATATACAAAATAATCTTTCAAGGTATTATGCAAATAAAAAAAAACATCAATCACTATGTAAAAAAAAACTATATAATTTTAAAATAAAATAAAAAGAGGGTATAAATCAATATTTAAATACAAATAATTATCTAGAAACAAAAAAGAGAAAAAAACCAAACGTTGATGGGTCTAGCCTATATGTTTAGTTTGAAGCAAAAACCTAAATGTATTTAGCTCTTAAAATCTATATTCACTCCATTTTTATTTTCTTTTAGAAAGGGTGACAAGTCACGCAACCTCTTACCTGCTAGTTTAATTTCTTATCACTTTCAATGATTAAAAAATTGAGGTTCAAGATTTCAAATTTTAAAAAATAATTTTCTAGTTTTTTTTTAACTAAATCACCTGAAAAACACTATAATAACTCCTTAAATCATCTAAAAACCTAAACATAACTCTTAAAATTACTAAAAAAACAACTTAATCTACAAAATCTAAACATACCCTATTTACTTTTTATAATATATGTAGGGGTAAAAACACCATCATCACACTCTTTTAATTAAATTGAATTTTTTATCACCAAACTTGACTATTTTAGTTGCAAGTTCAGTTGCAAGTTCATGATAATGGACGCTTTCTCTTTACCACTATTTTTTAATGAGTTTCTCTTTCATTTCTCAAAGTTAGATATATAAAAATAGACCAAAATAAAAATTTTAGTAAATTTGGGATTTTTCATAATTTTTCTCTACCTTTTAGATTTTTATTCCTTATCCCTTTTTTTCCCTCTTTCTACCCCAATTTGAAAATAAATCTCATCTAATTAGACCTAAAATGGTTCAATAAAAAAAAATCAAAGGAAAAAGAAGAAAAATATGGTAGAAAATGAAAAAGAAAAATAGATGGAACAACATCAATGTTCATAATAATAGCTATGCCTCCTCCATTTGTTGTCTTTTTATGCTAATTTTGAACTTAATCTCATCTAATTATATTTAAAAGGGTTCAATCAAAAAAGAAATAAAAATCAAAGGACAAACAAAAAACAAAAAGATAGAAAATAAAAACAATAACAGATAGAACAACATCACTTGTATGAATAGTAATGTTAACTCCATTTATTTTTTTATTTCTAATAAAAAATAGTTTTTAGTTTTATAAAAAATTCATACAAATAAAAATAATTCATATAAAAATATAAGAGGACACAAATGTAAAAGAAATAAAATTAATAATTTCAAGGTATCATCTAACTACAAAAAATTATAAAAGATCAATCACTATATAAAAAACTAAACTACATCAAATTTCTTAAGAAATAAGAAAGAAGGTATAAACCAATAGTTTTTTTTAAAAAAATATTTAACTAGAAAAGGTAAATTACTAAAAAAACCATTTAAAAAACACTATAACAACCTCCCTAAACCACATAATAACCCAAATAAACCCCAAAATAATTACAAAAAAATTATAATCCCTAATCTTTTTCTTTTTTTTTGACACGTGTATAAGTAAAAATCACAACCAATTCCTCTCATCAAATGGAACCCTTAGATACTAAGTTTGACTATTTTGATTGGTTAAATTGTGACAATCCATTATTTTCTCTGTCTACCATTATTTACCATTGAGCAAGCTAAGGACTAAAAAATAGACCGAAATGAAAATTATCATGAATTTAGGATTGGCTATCGTTTTCTTCTACCTTTGACATTTTTGTCCTATCTTCTTCTTTTTTGTCTTTCAACCCCAATTTGAAACTTAATCTCATATAATTTTAGACCTAAAAGGGTTCAATTGTGAAAGAAATAAAAACAAGAGGAACAATTAGAAAAAATATAACAAAAAAAAAAACAGATGGAACAACATCAATGTTCATATTAATAGTAATGCCTACTCCATTTGTTATCTTTTATCCTAATTTTGAACTTAATCTCATCTAATTATATTTAAAAGGGTTCAATCAAAAGAGAAATAAAAATCAAAGGATAAAAAAAACCCAATAAGATAGAAAATAAAAACAATAGCAGATGGAGCAACATCACTCATATGAATAGTGATGTTGATTCCATTTATTTTTTTTATTTCTAATAAAAAAATAATTTTTAATTTTATAAAAACTTCATACAAATAAAAATAATTCATATAAAATGTAAGAGGATACAAATGTAAAAGAAATAAAATTAATAATTTCAAAGTATCATCTAACTATAAAAAAATATAAAAGATCAATCACTATGTAAAAAACTAAACTACATCAAATTTCTTAAGAAATAAGAAAGAGGGTATAAACCAATATTTTTTTAAAAAAATATTTAACTAGAAAAGATAAATTACTAAAAAAACACTTAAAAACAACATAACAACCTCCCTAAACCACATAATAACCCAAAAAAAACCCAAAATAATTCAAAAAAATTATAATCTAAAAACTCTTAATAGACCCTAATCTTTTTCTTTTTCTTTTTTTATCATATATATAGGCAAAAACCACCACTAGTTCCTCTCATCGAATAGCCCTTGGACTCTAAGTTTGACCATTTTGATTGGTTAAATTGTGACAATCCATCATTTTCTCTCTCTATTATTATTTCTCATTGAGCTTCTCTCTCTTTTATCAAAGCCAAGGACTAAAAAATAGACTTAAATGAAAATTGTCATGAATTTATGATTGATTATGGTTTTTGTTCCTACTTTTGACATTTTTGTCCCTAACTTCTTCTTTTTTTGTCTTTCAACCAATTTCAAACTTTATCTCGTACAATTAGACCTAAAAAGGTTCAATTGTGAAAGAAATAAAAACAAGAGGAACAATTAGGAAAAAAAATAACAGAAAAAGAAATGAAAAAAAAAAAGATGGAGCAATATCATTGTCCATATAAATAGTACTGTTTACTTTATTTTGTTGTCTTTCTAACTCAATTCTAAATTTATTCTTATCTAATTATACTTAAAAGGGTTCAAATGAAAGAAAAATAAAAATTGAAGGACAACCAAAATAATATGACCAAAAATGAACAAACAAATAATAGATACGACAGTAGAAATGTTCATATAAATAGCGATGTCGACTCCATTTGTTTTTTTAATTGCTAATAAAAATTGGTTTTTAGCTTTAGAAACACTTTATATAAATAAAACTAATTCATATAAAATATAAGAGAATACAAATGCAAATATATATATATATATATATTCAAAGAATCATCCAAAAAAAAATAAAATAAATAAAAGATCAATGAGTATGTAAAAAACAATACTGCATCAATTTTTTTAAGAAATAAGAAATATGATACAAATCAATATTTAAAAAAAAAAAACTAACTCAAAAGAGAGAGAAAAAATAGAAAAAAAAGAGAGGTCAGGTGTTGATAAGTTAAGCTCATATGCATGGCTTGCAGCAAAAACCTAAGCGTTTTTGGGCTTCGAAGCCTAAACTTGTACTTGAATTTATTTTTTTCTTATCTTCCATTAGGAGTTGATGACACATTGTTTACTTATATTTTTATTTTTTTAAAAGTAGGCGATGGGTCTTTTATAGTGGCAAGTGATCCATCGCATGTAATGGCAAGTGAACTATGCTAGCTGATTCAATTTCTAATTGTATTTAGTGATCAAAAAATTAGAATCCAAGTTTGGACTTTCAAAACTCATTTTTCATGTTGTTTTTACATGAAATCACTTCAAAACGCCATAATAATCTCCATAAACTATTTAATAACCCATGCAAACCCCAAAATCACATCAAAAAACCAATCTAAAAAATTTAAACGTACCCGAATTATTATTTTTTTGGTAAGTGTAGAGGAAAACCCACCAACAACACTCTTCTCTCATCGAATTGAATCCTTAGAAACTAAGCTTGGCTATTTTAGTTGGGAAAATCGTTAAATTGACCACTTTCTCTTTGTATCACTTTATTCTAGTGAGTCTATATCTACTTTCTCAAAATTAAAGACTGAAAAATGGACCAAAATGAAAATTAATGTGAATTTGGGATTGATTATGTTTTTTTTCTACCTTTTACATTTCTTTCCCTTACCTTTTATTTGTCTTTTCTATCCCATTTTCAAACTTAATCTCATCTAATTATACCTAAATGGATTCAACTAAAACAGAAATAAAAATTAGAGGACTAAAAAAAAGAGAAAAAATCCAATGGAGAAAACCCACCAATCTATTTTTTTAGCAAATGTAGAGGAAAAACACACCAAATAGACCTCGATCCATGACATAGAAAGAAAAGATAGAGGATAGAGGAGCATTTATTCATATGAATAGTGATGCCCACTCCATTTTTTTTCTTTTTATTCCAATTTCAAATTTAATCTCATTTATTTATACTTAAAAGGGTTCAATCTAAAAAAAACTTAAAAGATAAAGCAACATCACTATTCATATGAATAGTGATGATGACTTAATTTATTTTTTATTGCTAATAATTTTTTTAATTAAAAACTTCATATGAATAAATGTAATTCATATAAAATATAAGAGGATATAAATATAAAAGAAACAAAACTTATCTTTTAATGTGTCATCCAACTAAAAAAATTTAAAAGATCAATTACTATGTAAAAATAAAAAATATATCAATCTTTTTTTTAAAAAAAAGAAAGATGGTATGAATTAATATTAAAATAAAAATAATTAAAAAAAAAGAAAAAAAAGAAAAAGGCTAGGAGTTGATGGGTCAGGTCCATACACGTAGCTTATAGCAAAAATCCAAGCGCTTCAAAGCCTATGCCTGAGCCTGAATTTTATTCACTCCTTTTTTTTGTTGTTTTGTGGGAAACAAGTTGCCAATTGGTTCCAATGATCGAAAATCAAGATCCAAGTTTTTGAACTCGCAAAATATTTTTTTTTCTAGGTCCTTTTTACTTGAAACCACCTCAAAAACACTATAACAACCTTCATAAACCACCTTACAACCCAAAAAAACCTCTAAATACTTTAAATAACATCACATCTAAAAAATCTAGATGGACAATAATCTACCTTTTCTAACATGTGTATAGGAAAAAGCAACCACCATCATGTTTTTCTTATTAAATGAAATTTTGGTATATTAAACTTGGTTGTTTCGATAGGCAAAACCTTAATAAATGACCACTTTCTCTTTCTATCATTATTTTTCATTGAGTTTATCTCGCATCTCTCAAAGTTGGGGACTAAAAAACTAAATAAAATGAACTCTTAAACTTAAATAAAATTGTTATGGATTTGGGATTGTTTTTTTTTTTTTTATCTTTCATATTTTTATCCTTCACCTTTTTTTTTTCTTTCTATCCGAATTTCAAACTTAATACCATTTAATAATACTTATAATGGTTCAATTGAAAGTGAAATAAAAAGGAGGGTTCGATTGAAAGTGAAATAAAAGTCAAAGGACAAAAGCAAAAAAATATAACAAAATAAAATAAAAATAAGAGGTGAAGCAAAGCCATTATTAATATGAAGAATGATGTCTACTCTATTTGCTGTTTTTTCTATCCTAATTTCAAATTTAATCTTAATTAATTAGACTTAAAAGGGTTTAGTCAAAATAAAAATTAGAGGACAAAAAATCATATTATGATTAATATGCTATTGATCAGCTCAACATTAATACTTCGAAAGAATCAACCATTATTGAGATTCCATTAACTTCACATCACTTCTTTTTTGCTTGGTTTCAATGGCTGCTCCTCTTGAACTTCCCACATTGCCAGGACTCTCAAGATTACTCAAGTTCTCAAGAAGATCATTCAATATTGTTCTTGCATTAGATGATAGTTGGAATAATATTGCAATGCACACCAAACAGATGACTGACCTTGATTTGTTGCGATCACAACTGGGCCAATTGCATGACTCTGGCTAGCAACAACACCTGCACCCAAAACTACACATAATAATGTTACAGCTAACATAGTTAATCATGGCTATGCAACCCTTTTCCGATTAAAACAATTGCTCTACCAGTAGATGTGGCAATCGTGTCACAGTAATCACTACCTGTATTTCATATTTAAACAAGAACTAACCTCATTTCGTAAGACTTTCAAGTTCAAAGCTTCACTAACAGGAGCTGGCCATTAATATCGAAACCCCAGCAAAATGAGAGTTCTTGACCATAATCACAGCAACCACTACATGGCATTCAAAATGGGTCCCACAGCAACCTTAAAATCTCTATTTACTCCGACAATAACACATAAAATGTATTTTTAGCAAAGAAAGCCAGTTTTATTACCCTCACAATCTGTTTGCACCTAATTTCCTCTGACAGCAAAGGCATTGGCAGCCTCTATTTACATTTTTTTTAAGACACCCAAAACGTGACCCTGCCATACTCCAAAACCCCTCACATTGCTACTGGAGCTAGTTTAAATTCCATTTATTACAAGATGCTAGATCAACAATGCATCGTTTTCCAAATCATATTAATTGCATTCTTAATTGGCCAATATTAACTATGACTCTCTAATTTACTATCCATCCCAAATCATAGAAAGCCTCTATATTTTGATCGATTCTAGCTTTCTCTCAAAGAGTTGTCCTCCACCTTTTTCATATTATTCATAGAAAGGTTTTAGGTTTAAACTTTGAAATGGTATTGGGGGAGTTATATAACCTTACTTTTATAGTCTAAAATATTGAACTTCCCGTTAGAATAAGGGGGGAGAGGCCTTTAATCCATAATTAAAATGCCACCATTGTCGTCGTCATCACCCTCCATGGATGCTGCAGGATCAGCATAGTCATAATCTCGATCTTCATCATCACCCTCACCTTCAAGGCATGCTGCTGGTGCGTAATCAAACCCATATATCATCTCCATCTGCATGGCGACGAATGCTCCAAAAGGCAATATTAATGGTCTTCGACGTGGGATTCTTAATTTGGAGCAAAGGAAGAAATGAGAGCAAGATCAATGGTCTTCTCGTCCTTTACTAAATTGCTAAAAACAGCCATATATAAATTAGATATTTGAAACATCATATCCGGTTTGATAATTTACGACAAAACATCTAATAATCTATCTTTGTTTTTGTTTTTCAAAAATATTTTTTAAAAAATTTAAATTTTTTATTTTTTATTAACTTTTAATTAATATATTTTTAGTATTTTCAAATTATTTTGATATACTAATATTAAAAATAATTTTTAAAAAATAAAAAATATTATTAATATATATTTTAATACTAAAAATTATTTAAAAAGTAACAAGTACACTTTCAAAATAATTGTGTGAAACATTGAAGTTTAAAAATTATTTCAAGACATTTTGATTAGATATTCCCGGTGAAGATATATATTTCATGGAAACTTCCCAAAACACGTGGAAAAGTATGTGCCATGTGGTTCAGCCACCTAAACACCCAAGTGACAGTTCAGCAGATCCACGTCGTTGGAGCCCTTATTCGTGGGAACTTGATAGCATTTGATAATGTGTGAGAAATAGCTTTGAGGGCGTGGTTTTGTCCAAAAAGAAGAAAGAAAACAGGTGAGATCTTTTGGCGGTGGGCTGGTGTTGCCGAATTGGTGGTCCACGTGTATTTGGAAGCAACTCCCGAAGAATAAAATACGTGTCATTTGAAAGTGAAGGCCCAGACGTTGAAACCAGCGATATTGAACTTGTCAGGGGACTGTGAAACGGTTGGGTCCCTGATGAGGTGACAAATGTCCATGAAAAGGATACCCAGCTTTTTGATGAATGATTTTTTAATTGAGAAATACAAAGATATTATAAATTATTAATAAATTAAATTATAAAATACATATGAATTGATAAATTATAAAAAAATTTATTAATGCTAATTAAATACTTAAATGAAAATATAATACCTCTCTTAAAAGCTAAATACAGATGGATTTCCAAATATCAACCTTGATTTTTTTTTTAATTTATGGGCCTTTCTTTTATCTTAGAAGTTTTTTTTCTTAACAAGAACAAATATATTTATATTTATAAATATATCATCCCAATAAATTTTATTTATAAAAAATGTAAACGAAAAAAAGAAAACAATATATATTAAAATCTCTTTCAATTATTATAAAATATAAAAAATTAAAAATAATAATCAATATTTAAAAAATATGAACTATAAAATCTAAGAAATAAGATAGAGAGAGAGAGTATTAATTTGAATTCAAAAATAAATTAATGAACTAATAATTTGAGAGAAAGTTGTTAATTTTTTTAAACCCTAAAATACAAAGTTGATTTATCTCTTAAAATCCAAAGACACATGAGCACGCAATTATTTAACTATGATTTTTATTTTTAATTTACATTTTCCACTTAGGTGAATAATTTTTATTTTTTTAAATACATCATAAAAATATAATTTATGTATATCATATCTAAAGAAGATTTCAAAGATGAATTAGATTAAACTCTTTAAAACATTAACAAAATACATAAAATAACTTTTAAATATGAAAAAAAAAAGATCAAAGAGAGAGATGGGTTACTAATTGAAATTTAAATTAAAAGATTAATACAAAGTAAAAAAAAAAAAAGAGGGAGGGGATTGATTAAATTTTTGTTACAAAAAAACAGAGGTCAGACATTAATGATCTACCCCACGTGTCTAGCCGTAAGAAGAAAGCCTAGGAACGCCTAGGCCAGCACTCGTTTTTTTCCCTCGGGAGCAAATGATCTGTTATCCCTTTTTGTTCAAAAAACAAAGTACATGATAAGTCACCTCCAGTAGCAAGTAACTAGTCGACTACTGAGGTTTTTGCCTCAATCCAGCTACCCTTGCAACGGTCAAAAAATCGGAAGGGGTGGCACCCCAATGATTTTCACTTGAAAAAAAAACATATAAAAATCTATATAAATCATCTGACACTTTATAACACTTCAAAATCACTTGAAAAATATGTAAATTTTAAATAAAAAATTAATTCAAAGTAAGAAAATACATAAAAAAATAGAGACTATTAATATTTTTTTAAAATAATTAAAATAAGAGAAGAGATTAGATGTTGATATATCAACCTCTGTACATGGTACTATAAAACCTAAATTTTTATCTCAAACCTAAATAAAAGTCAACTCAAACTCAATCTTAGTTAATCTAGATATATAAAGAAAAGTTGTAAAAGAATTGTTTTTTTTTTCTCTTAATTTTTGTAACTACTATGACTTTTTCCTCATCAAACCAATGATTTCAGTTTTTAATTTTAAGTTTTTGGGTTCAATAAAGATAGCAATAGCAAGTAAATTGTTCTCTCTCAAATTATTTTCAATTATGGTTTGTTTATGGAAGGATTAAAAAAAATATTAAAATTTATAAAGATTTGAAGTTTATGCTATTAAGATTGACTTATAATTATTATGGGTTTAAAGTTACATGATTGATTTTGGGTATGTTGTTAGAAATAAAGATTTGTTAATTGATTTAATTAATTAATGTGTTATGGGTTAAGAAATTTATTTAAATTTTGCTAGAAAATCTGGACATGATAGTTTTACGGTTAAAAATAATGAGATTTTATTTTGATCATTAATTTATAAAAATTATAGTTTAGTTTCTAAACTTTAAAAAATTATAAATTGACCTGTGAAATTGATTTTGAGTGTGTTATTATAAATAAAAATTTATTAATTGAATTATTTAATTGATTTATTATGGGTTAAAAAATTTATTTAAACTTTGCTAGGAAATCTAAACCTGATCTTAAGATTAAAGATGATGAAATTTATTTTGATCCTTAATTTAGAAAATTATAATTTATTTTGAAATCAAGATTGATCTTTTTCAACTATTTAGCAAATAGCCTATTAAAAACTAAATTAAAGTTCAAAATAAAATAATATCAAATAATTTGAACTCAAAAACAAAAATTAAAGCCTAATCTCTCAACTAATGAATAATGGTTTGATTATCATCCATCATCGAAGGGCATATGCATAGATGAACCATGTCTTATGTCCCGTTTCCCACTATTAAATCATACATGACTACTCAACTAAATTATTTGTCTTATAAGTTATCAGTATAACACCTATATGAAAGCTTTATTTCACAAATTATAACAATGGATGCTTATATAAATAATTCATCATAACAAGCTATTTGCACAATTATTCATGATAAAATAGATATTCTCTATGATTAACTCTACAAGTAGGTTTATGACGCTATGATCTACAATTAAAACACATATAGTCCAATGCATATAAACATCTATGGATTACTAGATATAAAACACAATTGAATAATGAATCATAATGCACACCTCTACACATAATTTACTAAACAAAACACTCTCTTGCATTTTTTTTCTTCTACTTGTATACATAACATTTGTTTTTATATTTTACTAATTTAAGCATTAAAAGGTCTCTAATTCTATAAATAGGACTTGTTTTGTAGGAGTACATGAACCCAATTTAAAAAATATTTTTTAAAAAGTACATTGAACAGTTATGAAAATGCCTACATATATTTAGAGTCTTTTGAATTTATCACATATCAGATATAAAGCATACATCCATATATTAGTATGCCATTACCAATACTTAATTATAAGTTTTAAAGTTAGTGAGGTTTTAGAACATATGTTAAGGAGGTGTGTGTGAGAGAGATATGTATTGATTGATAATAACTTGCAACATAATAATTTAGATTGAAGTGTATTTGTCATGTTGAAATCAAATTTTAGTAGTTTTTGTTCTTTATTATATTTGTAATATCACTAGTTCGATTAACATTACTTAAATATATAATCAAACTCTAGCTACATAACCTAATATAGATCCTAGTAAAGGTGAATCTTGTTCTTTTCTTTATAATAAATTATATAAGTTTGCTTTTTCTATTTTTATTATAATGTTATCATTTTTTTTATTGAGCAAGAAATACATCGTTAACTAGATTAGCAAGTAATGATTATATTTGTTTGAAAGATTTTTCATGAAGTTGTTCTTTGAATTTGCATATGATCCTATTGGTAGCTTATTTGCTAGAACTTGTGAATTTGCTAATTATAAATAGTCTTAATCCTTCATAGTATTTAATATAGGAAAATTAAGTAATTTATGCAACTTCCAATAATGGCTTAATTATTAATAATCTGGTTGTCATTGGCTAATAGTCTTATTATTAATTCATCAAATGTTTAATTGAATTTAATAAAACAATCATCCATGATAAATGGTTATATCTTATTATTTCTTGATATCAATATTGGTAAATTAAGGTTTTCCCTGTGAAAAGAATTAAACAAAAGTGCTTAACTATGTATGTATCTCTTTCAAGGGTAAGTCTCAAATAATTAAGTCACAAATGGAATCCTAAAATAATATTTTGTTTCAATTAGGTATTTAAAGTTTTGGAGAATCTCGTTGACCAAATATGCTAATGAGTTTTGTTGGAATTACACTTTTTCCCCACAAAAAATAATGTGTTTTTGTGGTAACCTTGATGTTTTTTATTGAAAATTTTTCAATAGATTGGATGAAAAACATTAATTAGAAATTTCTAAATAATTTAGATAGTTAATTAAAATGAATTGTTTTAAGTACTATTTAGTGATATATTCCCTCACTTTAGTAAGTTTTAGTAAAACTCTTATTGATCGGGCGTGTTTGAGAGTGTGATTGTGATTGTTTTTCAAAGTTTTTTTTGTGCCAAAATATTCAAAATAATATTTTTATTTTTTAAAAATTATTTTTTAATCAACACGTCAAAACAATCCAAAACATATAAAAAAATTAACTTTTAGCAAAAAAAATATTTTTAGAAACGTCGTTTACACCACGTTCCCAAACGTTCTTTTATGGATAATTTTCAACTTCCCATTCTTTGCTTTTGTTTTGCTTTCATAGGAAAATTTACTCATTTTTTATTTTATTTTATTTTTATTCTTTTAAAATTACACTTTACTTTCTAAAATTTATAAATAAATAATATTTCACATCATACAAAAAAAATCAATAAAAAATCAAGATATTTACTAAATTATTATTATTATTCAATGAATGATTAAAGAGCTCTCATATTAAATATTATCACTTTTTCATTAAATTAAAAAAAAAAAACAAAGCCACCACTTTCTTAACCATAGTTATAAAATCCAGACTAGCTCGATGAGTCGACCTGGAACCCGAACTGGTCTGAGCAAGACAAAAGACCAGCACAAGAAAAAAAAACTAGCCTAACCCGAGTGAGACCTTTCATATATATATATATATATNATATATATATATATATGAACTCGTTGGAATTTGGAAAAGCAAAAGAAAAGATAAAGTTTTTACCCTAATTTCTTTCTTTGAAGTTTGAACAATCAAGACTCTTACTGGATTTTTGATTGGGAAAGCAAAAGGATCTTTGATTGGGAAAGAAAAATGAGATTTTCTTTTACTGGTATCTCTTACAGAATAGATAACAACCAAAAGAGAGTTTATCCTCTTGGTGTTGTTTCTGCAAGTACTTTATCTCTTCTTGAGTTTTTGCTACAAACTCTTCATGTTATATTGAGAATGTAATTGTTTACTGTCAATAATTATGAATATTAAATCATGTTGCTTTTGTAGCTCTGCTAGATTTTTTTTTTGGTCTTTGAATCTTCTAGCCCTTACTGGATCTTTGATTTCACTAATCACATCATTCCCTTTTTATTATTTTTTTTCTTATCATGATCTTGCAGAAATTTGCATTAGTATTCTAAAAGAGAAGTTGAATTCCACAATGTTTTATTTTGGGTTTAATTATCCTGACAATAATCTACCATTACTCATACCATAATATATCATTTTCTTTTTAATTAGCAACTTCTATATAATTAGTTTACTAAATCACTAGTTGGCTTAATCCCTTGATTTTATTTTTCAACCTGGATAAATAGGAGGTTAGTGATTTACATCCTTTTCTATTTTCTTTCTATTTCGATGTTTTAATATTCTTTTTTTTTTGTTCTCAATTGGTTTATGTGTTCTTTTAGAATTAGACATTTCAATATTCTTTTTTTTTTTTGGTTTTCAATTGGTTTATGTGTTCTTTCGAGACCAGTTTTGATTTATGAGAGTTGATGATTTTTTAGTGAGTTGACTTGGGTTGACCTATAAAACCTATAACCCATTTATTTTATCGGGTAAATTTTCAACTCAGGTTTTATAACTATGCTCTTAACCAAAACCCAAATCTCAAAAAAATAAAATTAAAACGAGATTAAATTAAGTTTAAATAGTTGGAAAGGGGATGACCAATTATTTTACACCAATGGTAAAGATTGAAACCACCATCACCATTCCTACCAAGGAACCAGCCCCTCCACCATTGTTGCAACAACTCCTCATATGGATAGAGAACCTATCTTATATCCATGGATTTGTTGTTTAGTTAACATTGTTGAAACGCTTGCATTTTGTTATTTGTAATTATTGAACTACTGCTCGTACACACACACACCCCTTTCTAATGGTTTTATTTGTAGATAGATGCTGCTCTAAACCCAGGAAGGTGAATGTGTGGGCATTGGCCCTTAAGCAGAAGTGAGAAAATGCAAGTCCAAGTGAAGTAGGAAAATGCAAGTCCAAGTGAAGTGTAGCTCTGGAGCAGAGAATTGTCAAGAAAAGGTAGCAGTTGAATTACAAGGCACCACTAAACTTAACTCTTAATTTTTTAAAACCCACCTCTAAAACCTCCAAATTGGCCAACTTTGCCTCTTCTTCCCTGGTTCCCATTCAAAAAGAAAATTCAGCAAAGTTTGTGTCTTTTCATTTTCTCTTGATTTTGCGAGTAATTTTTTATTTTTATTTTTATTTTTATCACTTGAGAGGCTTGGGACAAACAACAGAACCCTTGGGATCCGAAATCAAAACCAAAACTTCTCTCATCACAAAAAGTCATTGCGTTTGGCTGAAGATTGACCTGACTCATCATCTTTAAAAACCGGGGGTGAGAGAAATTGTACAGGAAGATTTGGGTATTAGATTTTGATTACGGTATGAAAATTTGAGATGTTTATTCAATTTAGCTAGCAAGAAGATAAAGGGTGTTTGTATTATATTAGATTTATCTTTTCATTCAAATTTTAAAATTGAAATGACTAAGAATAAATTGTAATTTTAAAAAAATAAAAAATAAGTAAACTACCAGAGGATTAGAGTAATTCTCCAGAGGCTTTTAACTTCTAGTTGGGTTTATAATAACAATGCAATTTTGCGATGAAATGTATCATATAGTTGAAAACTAGAGTTTAAAGCACAAGTTGAACTCAAATTGAATCCAATTTTACAAATAATTTAAAAACAAATTGAGGTCAAAATGGATTTTATTTTTAATTTCTCTTAAACATTAAATATCATAAAAAATAAAAAAATAAAAAATATCAAATTTTATTGGGAATTCTAAAAAATCATATAAATTTATCCACTTAACGTTAATATGATTCTCAAAATTTTTATATGATCGAATGTATAACACCTAACCATGCTTCAAAAAAGGTGTTAATTTAGAAAGTTGCATTAAATTAATTACCTAAATTCATGTGACCTTTTCAGAGCTTCCAAAAAATTTAAGATAATACTAGCTTATTTTTTTTTATTTTCTATAATTTATTAAATTTTTATCGTTAAGAAAATAAAAAATTACCTTTTGGTTTCAAAAAATATTTGAAATTATTTGTGAAAGTGAATTAAGTTCTTATTAACATCTATAAAGAATTTCAGTTAAAAATACTAAAATATTTTTAAAGGGGTTCCATCGGTCAAATCAAACTAAAATTAAACATTCACCTGAAAAATACAGTTCAAGGGCACAGTTGATTAGATTAATAGTGCAGATTTTAAAGTGTCACAACGCAAATAGGTCAAGGAAAAAACTTGATTAAATTGATGGTATAGACTTATCATAATACTAGAAAATGCCATTAAACCCATAAAAAAAATAGTGGCACTATAATTGGCTTTGTTATACAGGTTTTTTTTTAGGCATTTTCTAATCATATGTTTTTAGGCATGCAGTAAATCAATTCAATTGCAGGAGATCTTCTGCATCATAAGAAGAGCAAGGATTGAACATTCATGCAAAATTAAATCACTAAATATTTGAGTTCTTCTGAATACTTTTAAAATGGAAGGCCTGGTTTGATTTGAGCTGGGTCTAGGTTCTAAACCAGTCCTAGTTGAATGCCATTGAATGAAGGAAAAAAGTGCCCAAGCTAGCCGAACAAAAAAGTGTCGCCATGAGCCCTTTTGCGCCACCTCACATTTATATACAACAGTCAAAACTTTCGGTGAATGTTTTGATTTGAAGCTAGAGCATTGAATTCAATCTTTCAACAATGGAGAATATCAGCAGAGCAGACTCGATGGAGCGGAGCAGCCATGGGGTAGTTTCCTACGCTCGCTGACACCAATATTTATCAAATTTGACTGCTCTTACCTCCATGGCACCATTACTGCCCTGTACATTTCTTTACCGGCTCTGAAGTTCCTATTTGTATGCTTGAAAACTAAATTTTTTCTTATGCTTGCTTATTATTTGTTGCTGTGATCTGCAGGAGACTTGAGATCCTGCAGATCAATTCCAAATTAATGATCTCTGGACCTTGACTTACCTCTCCAATTTGTATCGTTTAAACCTTCCATTTAAATTGATAATTTGACCAAGGTGTAGCTAATCTTTTTTTAGATTAATATAAATATTCGAATTAGTTTATGTATATTATGATTAATCTTATAAATTTTAAAATTAAAAATCATATAAATTTTTAATAATTATAATATAAATAATAAAAACTCAAATATAAAATCACAACTTTTTATATTTTAAGTTTTTATTACTTATTACCGGTTGGTTAAGTCTAACTATCATTCTTGATATTATAGACTCTAAATAAGTATCGGTGACTAGATTAATTTAGGTAAAAATTGCTCGAGAGGTACCCTGTCGTCTCCATCTGGTGCTAAACACCTGCACTCTAATCTCAAACATTTTTTCTGATAGCAAATAAGCTTATACATGTTCTGACTAGGGGCATTCGCTTCTATGCATTGTCTGGGGTACTTTTCCTGGGAACTTGGGATGGTCATCAAGTTAAGATCATTGTCAGTGACGACAACACATTAATAGGGAAGAGACAAGACACCTTCTTTTTGGTCCAAGTAAACTAGACATAACAGCTTGTTATGGGGTCACACCAATAAGGCATTAACCAAACAGCTCAATGTTCATTCATATTAGTTGGGGCAGGCCCCACCAGGTGTCCAGGTAACCCTTTTGCCCTAAAAAAAGCCGTTCCGAATGGTGATTGTTGGTTCAAATGCCTTCCCAAGCAAAAGGTAAAGACGGGGAATTAAAAAACAAATAAGAACAAGGACACAATTGCGCCAAAAGTTGCTAAATTACATTTTATAAGGAAGGGGTAATAGACATAGAGATATAAATTAAATAAAAAAAATTATGTAAGAATGTATGTATTAAAAATGTTATTTAAAAATAAAAAATTTATTTTAAAATACAAAGTTTATTCATATAAAAAAATAAAAAAATAAAAAAATTAGAAAAGATTAAATTTAAATACATATCTAAAAAATTAATTGTCATTTAAAAAAAATTCTCTGAGCAAAATGAAAGATAAAAGAGATACTAATTTAATTATAACTTAAATAAATTTAGAGAAAAAATCATAAAAAAATCATTAATTTTTTTTAAAATATTAAGGTTAGATGTTGCTGGGCTAACAAGTCAAGTTATAACAATCTGACCTAACTTATCAGATATTGTTCACTTTAAGCTTGACTATTCTCATAGATTTATTATTGGTAATCAACCTCAAAATATGTTTGATTAATCAGTAACTAGCATTACTAATAAGATCAACTATCAAATACTCATACACCAATATGAGATATTATAATCTATCCATTTAAAGAGCCCTATAACCCTATCAATATAATTAAAAAGCTAGTGAGGCCGGCTCTAATATTAAATGTAATAATTTGGCCTAGCCTGCAAGATATTGTCTGTTCTGGTCCTAACCACCCATACGGATTTGTTTGGAAACCATGCATAGTCGGAAAATATGTTTGGCATGTCAACAATCAGCATTATTAATAACACTAACTACCAAATCCTCATCCATCAATATTAGATATTAAACAAGCTAGTCCGCCTAGCCTATTTTGACATGGCATAAAATAATATTCATTCAAATATGTGAAAGGCTTGATAAAATCAAAGTTAACTTTCAAGGATGAACAATGATTGGAATGGGACATATGCATTGTCCATAAGCAAAGAAGCAATTATAATAAGAAAAAAGGAGAGAGAAAAAATAAAAGAAAAAAATTCAGAAGCACATCGAAACTCTAATTATACATCACTAGTACCATCATAAAATATTAATGAAACAAATTCAACAATATCAATGAATGTCATCAATAGTGATCAAAATGGGCCATACGTGTTATTTAAAGGTGAGTGAGTTGCCTACCAAATATAGTTCGCTCTAATCATCATTGGTGATGATTTTTAGTGTTATTAGATTCTTTTTATTGAAATCTTTTTAATAATACTGATGATGTTGTTATTGGAACTTTAATGGATCTCGGGGTCTCTATTTTTTTTGTCTTTTGTCTTCTCTTTAATTTGTGCTTGGTTAATAATTTGTTTGGACGATAACATTTTACATTAATTAATATTTATTTTTACACACCATTTCAATCATCCATTCATATTCAAGTACTCGCGATACATAACCCACCTTTGATGCTAGCCAATCAGGCCAAGTTGAATAAATATTACAGTCAATTTATTTCTAGATACACAGTGATAAGAGGTGTTCAAAAAAACTAACCAACCAATTAAACTAAGAAAAAATTAACCAAAAAACTAAACCAATAAAAAAATCAAATAAACTGATTAAAAAAATAAAAAAACCACTCGGTCTGGTTAGGTTTTGATTTAAAAAAAGCTTAAACTGATTGAACCAGGCCAAATTAAACCGGTTAAAAAAAGGGTATAAAAAGAACCATTCCCAACCCTAAATTATTTTTTCCCTTTCCAGTGTTCCCTTTGATTAGTACTTAAAAGTGTATTTTTATCAAGGTTTTATATTATTATTTTGCACTTGAAGTATCAATAACTCCTTAACTAAAATATGTTTTATAATAATATATCTAATAATATAAGATACCTTTAATTTATGATAAATATTCATTTTAAATGCAAACCTATCACATAAATGAAAGGATTGATTGATGAATTTAAGAACGAAAATTGAAAGGATAAAGAGATGGCCAAACTTAGAAAAGAGATGTCGGTGCAATCCAAACCAGAACACTGTTTGGTAATTGGGTCATATCTGAAGTTATAGATATCAGATTTAGGTCTACTTTATATGGATGAAAAGGTAAGACATAGACCTGCAACTTTCATATGAAGCCCAAGTCTAAAAAGGCTATTTTCAAATCCAAATTATTGCAACAACAAAGAAGCCCGAATCTGTCCTCCAACTCGAGCACTATTCAGTATTTTGGCCATATATAGAGTTCTAGAAGTCAAAATGAGCTGAATTTCTTACACAAGAAAGCTGAGACAATTTCCTACAACTTTTATGTTTTCAAGTAGCTCCAATTTTAACATTATTAATGACGTTTTGGGCAAATAAGAGAAGATAAGGATTGTTACCAAGTCAAGAGTTGGCCACCTACTCATCAATTAGTCATCAAATCAATAGTTCTTAATTCTGGCCTATAAAAGGAGGCATTTGCCATGTATTTAGGCATCTTGGTTTCCAGATCAAGATCATACTCTTGCTTTCTCTCTTTGTACTTTTTATAATGTGTATACTTTGTTTTCATTAATATCAAGTTTATGCCTTTCATTTCCTTTCCTTTACTTAGTTAACTTTTATCGTATTTATGTTCTTATTTTGTTTATTTATTTTTCTTTCTTTCATTATGTCTAGCTAATTTTATTATGTCAAGGTGTAAAGGTTACACTAATGGTGTAAGAATAAGTATAGTGTAAACTTAATATGGACTTTAATGTTTGATACTAACATGTTTTATATTTATTATCTTATTTACTCTTTAATACTTTGCTTATTAAATAACTAATCTTGATTTATGTTGTATAACACTTGGTACAACAAATACTTGACACTTTCATAGCCCATACTGTATGGTATAATCGACACCTGAGCTATGAAAGGAACTTGATTTGTTGTTAACATAAGTTATAATCATGAATACTTGACGAGATTTACAAGTATTAGCATTAATCGAATAAGATGACTAATGTAATCATGTTAACAATCTATAATCTGATTGGAATCTCCTTTATGTGTGGTTTCCAATTGAATAATAAGAGTTTATATTATACTTGTTTGACATACTATTAGTGGATCCTCTAACCTTGACATTGTTTGTTATCATTGTTTAATCCTTACATTAATATTCTATCTCAAAGTTCTCATCATCTTCTTCTTTTTTATTATTGTTATTATTATTATTATTATTATTACTACTACTATTATTACTATTACTATTACTATTACTACTACTACTACTACTAGTATTGTTAGTATTATTATTGCTACTATTATTGTTGTTGTTATTGCTACTATTGTTGTGGTTTATAATTGTTGTTTATAATTTATACAATTAACCTCCTTGTGGTTCGACCCCAGTATTGCCAGGTTATTTATTACTTCGATACTCTTGCACTTAGAAGAAGACATTAATCTTTTAGTCGTATCAAGTTTTTGGCGCCTTTGCGGGGAGGTAAGTTTTGTATAAATTATAATATTTATTTTATTTTCTCTTTTCACTTTTCTTGTATATAACTTTGTTTTTTTTTCTTCTTTTGTTTTCTTTTTCCTTTTATTCTATTCCTACACGTGCATGAGAGTGTGGTCATGTACATCAAGTGGTAGACTTTGTAGAGTATCCTTATCATTTTCACAAAATATGACTGAAGAAGATAATCAATCACTTTATAATGAGAATAATGAGAATAATTGTGCTAGAACTCTTAAAGACTACATGAATCCTACAAGAACAAGTGCATCATCATGTATAGTTTTTCCTCCCGATGTATCTCATTTTAATTTTAAACCAGACATTATTCAACTTTTACCTTCTTTTCATGGCTTAGAATTGGAAAATCCATACTTGCATTTAAGAGAATTTAAGGAGGACTGCAACACATATAATAATTTAAATTGTAGCATGAACACCATCAGATTAAAGCTTTTTCCTTTTTCATTAAAAGATAAAGCTAAAACATGGCTATAAAATTTGAGACCAGGATCCATTCATACTTGGGATGAAATGCAACAATAGTTTTTAAAGAAGTTCTTTCCATCTCATAGAACAAACTCTTTCAAAAGAGAAATCACCACTTTCTCTAAAAAACCAGGAGAAACATTTTACCAATATTGGGATAGGTATCGAGACTTGCTTAATACTTGTCCTCATCATGGTTTTGAAACATAAAGATTGGTTTTATATTTTTATGAAGGGTTAACACCTAAAGATAGGCAAATGGTTGAATTAATGTGCAATGAAACTTTTGAAGATAAAGACCCTGATGAAGCAATAGAGTACTTAGACTTGTTAGCTGAAAATGATCAAAATTGGGACACCGTGAGTACTTATGAGGCATCAAGTAAAACACAACCTCATACATCTAGTGGAGGTATGTGCAACCTAAGGGAAGATTTGACCTTCAAGCCAAGTTTGCATCTTTAGCTAGAAAAGTCGAGACAGTAGAATTGAAAAAGAATGGTCAATTAAAATCTATTGAAAACATTGCATGTCAAATATGTGAAACAAATAAACACTCAACCAATAATTGTCCAACCTTGCCTTCTTTTAAGGAATGTCTCCATGAACAAGCTCATGCTTTAAACAATTTTCAAAGGGCCAAGCACAACCCATACTCACAAACATACAACCCTAGTTAGAAAAATCACCCAAATTTTAGTTGGAAGAGTGAGAACAACAATACACAAACTTCACAACCACCATTTGAAGCACACTATAATTTCTAAAATTCTCATGGATATGCACCTCCTTATGCTCCACCTCATAAAAGAAATCTTGAGGAAACATTGCATGCATTCATTGAAAAGCAAGAGACAATCAATACTTAATTTGCTCAAAACATAACAAATTTTAACGATACTCTTGTAAAATTGATATCTACTCTTAGTTTTCAAGAGAAAGGTAAGTTTCCATCTCAACCACAATAAAATCCCAAGGTACAATACAAATACAAGTAGTTACGAAACCCAACACATGGATCAAATTAATTCAATCACTACTCTTTGTAGTGGTAAGGTTATTGAAAAGCATTCTCTTGAACCTTATGACACGACTAAGAGATTAATGTTTTCTCCCACGTATAGGAGTGTCGAAGTAATAAATAACCCAGCAAGACCGGGGTCTAACTATAGGGAGGTTAATTGTAAAAATTATAAACAACAACAATAGTAACAATAACAACAAGAATAATAATAGTAGCACTAATAATATTAATAATAATAATACTAGTAGTAGTAATAATAATAATAAAAAGAAGAAGAAGAAGAAGAAAAGTTGATGAGAACTTTGAGATGAAAAATTAACGTAAGGATTAAATAATGATAACAAACAATGTCAAGGTTTGAGGATCCACTAATGGTATGTCAAAGAAGTATAGTATAAACTTTTATTATTAAATTAGAATCCAGACACAAAGGAGGTTTCAATCTGATTATACATTGTTAACATGATTACATTAGTCATCTTATTCAATTAATGCTAATACTTGTAAATTTCATCAAGCATTCATGATTATAACTTATATTAATAACAAATCAAGTTTCTTTCATAGCGTAGGTGTCGGTTATACCATACAGTATGGGCTATGAAAGTGCCAAGCATTTGTTGTACCAATTGTTATACAACATAAATCAAGATTAGTCATTTAACAAGCAAAGTATTAAAGAGTGAACAAGATAACAAATATAAAACATGTTAGTATCAAACATTAAAGTCCATATTAAGTTTATACCATATTCTTACACTATTAGTGTAACCTTTTCACCTTGACATAATAAACTTAGCTAGATATAATGAAAGAAAGAAAAATAAATAAGCAAAATAAGAACATAAATAAGATGAAAGTTAACTAAGTAAATGAAAGTAAATGAAATGCATAAACTTGATATTAATAAAAGTAAAGCATAAGCAATACAAAAAAAATACAAGTGAGAAAACAAGAGCATGATCTTGATCTGGATACCAAGATACCTAAATGCATGGAAAATGCCCCCTTTTATAGGCCAAAATTGGGAACTATTGATTTAATGACTAATTAATGAGTAGGTGGCCAACCCTTGACTTCGTGACAATCCTTATCTTCTCTTATTTGCCCAAAATGTCATTGATGACATCAAAATTAGAGCCAATTGAAAACATGAAAGTTCTAAAAAATTATCTCAGCTTTCTTGTGTAAAAACTTAAGCTCATTTTGACTTCTAGAACACCAGATATGGCCAATATACTGAATAGTGCTGGGGCTGGAGGATAGATTCGGGCTTCTTTGTTGTTGCAATAATTTGGACTTGAAAATGACTTGTTTAGATCTTAGGCTCTATATCAAAGATGTAGGCCTATGTCTTACCTTTCCATCCATATAAAGTAGACCTAAATCTAAGATCTATAGCTCCAAATATGACCTAATTACCGAACCGTGTTCCGGTTTGGATTGCACCGACATCTCTTTTCTAAGTTTGATCATCTCTTTGCCTTTGCAATTGAAGTTCTTAAAGTCATCAATCAATCCTTTCATTTATATGATAGGCCTGCATTTAAAATGGACATTTACCACAAATTAAAGATATCTTATATTGTTAGATAGATTATTATAAAACGTACTTTAGTTAAAGAGTTATTGATACTTTAAGTGCAAAATGATGATATAAAACCATAATAAAAATGCACTTTTGAGTGCTAATCACACCCTCCAACTAGCTTATTACTAGTCCCTAGTAATCAAAGTGTTAAAATAGAAAAACAATTTGCAAATTTCATAAAACAAGGTATTCATCATTTAACTTCCATTAGTCTATCTAGATAAACAAACTCTCGTTAAATTTATATATCTGCTCAATACCTCTTAACAAGATATTCATAAACCTTTCTTTTGTGCTCAATGTATCAACATATAATTATGGGTCTTTTCTTGGAAGAAAATAAAATTTTTGTTCTAATGTTTAAGGTTAACTTTCTTGGGTTGGGATTATTATTTTTGTCTTTTTTTTCTTAATATATATATATATAATTTAAAACACTATACATTTTTAATCCATCTAACGAGCTTTCAGCTAATGACTCCTAGACCAGTTGGTTTTAGGGCATTGGGTGTTCAGACACCCCTACGAGCTTAGTAACTCGCGTCGCAGATACTGATATGTAGATAGTGCAATGTTTGATTTCCTTAAGCTTTTCTCCTCAACCCATGTAACAAGCGTTCGACTAATAGCTCCCAAGTCAGTTGATTTTAAGGTATTAGGTGTTAAAACACCCCTTTGAGCTTAATTGCTTAGGTTAGGAAGGCTACGAAACCAAACTTATCTATATTTTTATTATTATCATTTTTTTTCTTTTTTTTTTCTTCTCTGTTTTTTTATATACTATCCATTTCCTTTAGTTGTTACCTTTAACAAAAGAACATAAATAATATAATAATCTAATATGCAACCCACAATCATATGTTAAAGTGTGTGTGTGTAAATTAAGGTTTAAGAATACATGTTGAATAAATATATGAGCAGAATTAAGTGATAACAATGCAAGAGTTTGTAAATCTGAATATTTCAAGAAGTATTATGATATACCTTATTACAAATGATTATTAAGATGCGTCTCAAGAGTCATAAAAGATTCTCCTTACTCAACCATCATAGTAACAACCATTTTGCACATGCTTTATTAAATAAAAAACACATTTTTTTTAGCTACTACCCTCTCCCCCCCAACTAAAACAAGACATTGTCCTCAATGTTTAAAGGTAGAAAGATAAAGTATAAAAGATATCACCTGAAATAACGAACACTAACAAACCTGAAACACACTGAAACAAATATAAGTAACAACAAAACAGAATAATAAAACCAAAAGACACAAAGATTCACAAATGAAGGCTTAAATCTAATCTAAGCTTTTTATTGCTTTCCTTGGTTGGCCAATTTATGCGAATCATAGAAGGATCAATTACAGGAATGAAAGATTGTAGTTGGTCAATCAATTATTCAGCAGTAGTAGCAGAGATTATAATTTGTCATGCAGAAGATGTTAGAAATTCCTGTTCCATAGTGTGATCAAGAAAAGACAACAACTTATCATAATAACCATTAACAATTAACAAACCTATGGGTTTATGGTGAATGTGCAGTTGGGCCTAAGAGGAAATATAAAAGATCTCTTACAATGTACCTAGATCACCTAGTAAGGCAATGAAGGCATCAATATGGTTAAACATTGCATTCATTCAAGCATACATTGTGGAGACTTGAAGTTCCTCTCCAATTGTTTTTCCAATGATATCCCCTTGTGCAAAAGCTTCGGGGATGACCCCTAAAACTTGACTACATCCTAAAACTTCGGGGAAGACACACCTCCCATTAACTCAAGACTACCTCCCCCATATACTAAATGAATCTTTTTCTCAGCTAGCACTTGACCAAGATGATTTGCTGACTCTAAAAACTCCTTTTCTTTTCCAGGACTAGATCCACCAAAAACACAAATATTTCTTATATGATGACCTGAGGAACTTGCCATTTCTACACACTTCGGTATTTGTTGAATGTATGGGTTGAGTAGAAATGAAAGGAAGGAAAAGAGGGTTTTATAGATGAGAAATTAGAAAGGCAATCATACCACCTATATATAGGCCAGCTAGAGTCTCTCTCTCTCTCTCTCTCTTTATTTATTTATTTACTTAAAAAAAGCATGTATATGTACAAGTAGTTGTGATTGTGGCTCACATCTTCCTTTGTTTTTACGTCTAAGAACGACTTAAATGCCCTCTATGGGTCTGGGATGGGCTTCCCATCCAGTTTTCTTAAAAACTAGCAAACATGGTCTTTTTTAGTCAGATTCCCAAGACTAAGTCGATCATGTTCTCTATGAAATAACGACCATAAATTGTGAATTACACGATGCACATCTCCACTAGGATGTGTCTCAAGAGTCAATAGAAGGTTATCTAAAGACTCCTTACTCAGACCATCCTTAATGAATTGTATTTTATCTTCATGGTTTATAGATACCATTCCTAAAGAATGATATTGTGCATTACAAGTCCATCTTGCACATCGATGACAAACTTTCAGTCATTTTGCACGATGTTTCTTTGCAAAAGTGCTTTTACCTATTCCAGGCATGTGTGAAATGAAGGAGTTAGAGGACTCACTTGATAATCGGACTTTTGCTTCAATTAACCAGCGAATATCTTCAAGAATTCCATGATTCATTAACAATCTCAATCTTGAACATCTAACATAGTAAATGTTTGTAATCACATTCTGAGGCAGAGCGGGAAAATACTTTTTTAATTTTTCAAGATTAGTGTCCATTTTCAAATGAGAATTGGAAGAGAGATTCAAATAATTGCACAAATATATATACAAATATCAATTATTGTGAGAAACTAAAAGAATCGACTTAAGTCACGGAGTACCGTTATCCACCATTTGACCGAGGTGAGAGAAACTAGCAAAAATCACTCAAAAAGGAACATAAAAATAATGTGAGAAAAACAAAATAATCAACTTTTATCTACAAGATCATTCAAACCAGTTGATTCATTTTCACTAGGAAAATTATCAAAGTAAGCTTTCAAACGAAGTTTATTTTTCTTAAAATCATTATCATTCATTGAATTCTCAATATCACTGGCCCTATAAGGATTGCTCCATCTTGATTTTAGCTCTCTAGGGAATGCACAAAGTTGAGAATTATAAAACAAAATGTTTTGACTAGTATCAACTTTTTGATAATTTTTACAAGTTTTGCAGAATGCATGTGTGTCCTTGAACATGGTCGGCCAATAAAATCCATTTTGAAAGAATTTTGTTGCTGTCTTTTTTGACGAAAAATAACTTCCACATGCATTAGAATGACAAAGTTTAATGACACTACTTACCTTATTGTCAGGAATGAATATTTGAAATATTTGATCAGGACAATATTTGAATAAGTTAGGGTCATCACCATAAAAGTTCTTCACTTCGTTCAAAAACTTTTCTTTGTCTTAGGTATTCCAATCAGCTGGCAAATCTCCTAAAAGAAAGTAAGGATTCGTTAGGAAAGTAATTATCGATTGGTGTGATGTTAGATGTCGAATTTGTTATCACTGTTGATAAAAGATTCACATAAACATTTTCGGTGCATTTTTCATCCATGATTTCTTCCTCAGAATAAATCATTTACAAATCCTCTAATTCATCCAACTTATTTTTACTTAAAATAGATTCAAGTTGATCATAAATTAATTCATCAATATGATTTACTTCTTGTAAATCATTATCATCTCCAGGTTGCTTTCAAATGTTGAAAATATTCATCTCCAATGTCATGTTTTCAAATGATAGCTTCATCAGTCCATTCCTACAATTAATCAATACGTTAGAGGTTGCAAGAAATGGACGTCCTAAAATAATAGGAAATGAATTACATGCTTCAACAGGTTATGTGTCTAAGACAATAAAATCCACAAGATAAATGAATTTATCAACTTGTACTAACACATCATTAATTATTCCTCTAGGCACTTTTATAGATCTATCGGCAAGTAAAAGAGTTATAAAAGTTGGTTTTAACTCACCTAGATTGAGACTCTAAAAAACTGAATATGAAAGTAAATTCACACTGGCATCGAGATCAAGTAAGGCTCTTTCAATTTTATGCTCTCCAATAAAGAAAGAAATTGTAGGACAACCAGGGTCTTTATATTTCAAAGCATTATTGTTTTAAAGAATAACACTTACTTGTTCGACTAAAAATGCTTTCTTTTTCACATTTAGTTTCCTCTTCATAGTATATAGATCTTTCAAAAATTTAGCATAGGAAGAAACCTGTTTAATAGCATCCAGCAAAGGTATATTGATTCTTACTTGTTTGAAAGTTTCAAAGATTTCAGAGTTGTGATTGACTTTTCTTTGTTTGGTCATGGCTTGAGGAAATGGAAGTGGTGGCGGAGAATCAGTCTTTTCTTTGCAAATTTCAGATTCAACCCCTTCCTTACCCTCAGAGATTGACTCATCATCTTTCTCATAAGGTTGAAGAGAGGGTTTTTTAATAACCTTACCACTACGTAGAGTAGTGACTGATTTGACTTGATCCATGTGTTGGCTTTCGGAACTACTTACATTTGCATTGTACTACCCCTTGGGATTTTATTGTGGTTGAGATGGAAACTTACCTTTCTCTTGGAAACTAAGAGCAGATGTTAATTTTGCAAGAGTATCTCTAAAATTTATCATATTTTGAGCAAGTTGAGTATTGATTGTCTCTTGCTTTTCAATGAATGCATGCAATGTTTCCTCAAGATCTCTTCTAGAAGGTGGAGCATAAGGAGGTGCATATCCATGAGAATTTTAAAAATTGTGGTATGCTTGAAACGATGGTTGTGAAGTCTATGCATTGTTGTTCTCACTCCAACTAAAATTTGGATGATTTCTCCAACCAAGGTTGTATGTTTGTAAGTATGGGTTGTGTTTGGCCTTTTGGAAACTGTTTAAAGCATGGGCTTGTTCATGGAGACATTCATTAAAAGAAGGCAAGGTTGGACAGTTATCGGTTGAGTGTTCATTTGTTTCACATATTTGACATGCAATGTTTTCAACAGATTTTCATTGACCACTCTTTTTCAATTCTAGTGCCTCCACTTTTCTAGCTAAAGATGCAAACTTGGCTTGAAGGTCATGATCTTCCCTAAGGTTGGACATACCTCCACTAGATGTATGAGGTTGAGTTTTACTCGGTGCCTCATAAGTACCCATAATGTCCCAATTTTGAGCATTTTCAGCTAACAAGTCTAATTGATCCATTGCTTCATCGGGGTCTTTGTCTTCAAAAGTTCCATTGCACATCAATTCAACCATTTGCCTATCTCTAGGTGTTAACCCTTCATAAAAATGTGAAACCAATCTCCATGTTTCAAAACCATGATGAGGGCAAGTACTAAGCAAGTCTTGATACCTATCCCAACATTGGTAAAATATTTCTCCTGGTTTTTGAGTGAAAGTGGTGATTTGTCTTTTGAAATAGTTTATTCTATGAGATGGGAAAACTTCTTTAAAAACTGTTGTTGCATTTCACTCCAAGCATGAATGGATCCTGGTCTTAAATTTTGTAGCCATGTTTTAGCTTTATCTTTTAATGAAAAAGGAAAAAGCTTTAATCTGATGGTGTTCATGCTACAATTTAAATTATTATATGTGTTGCAGTCCTCCTTAAATTCTCTTAAATGCAAGTATAGATTTTCCAATTCAAAACCATAAAAAGAAGGTAAAAGTTGAATAATGTCTGGTTTAAAATTAAAATGAGATGCATCGGGAGGAAAAACTATGCATTATGGTGCACTTGTTCTTGTAGGATTCATGTGGTCTCTTAGTGTTCTAGCACGATTATTCTCATTATTCTTATTATAAAGTGATTGATTATCTTTTTCTGCCATATTTTTTAAAAATGATAAGGATATGCTACAAAGTCTACCACTTGATGTACGTGACCACACTCTCATACACGTGTAGGAATAGAATAAAAGGTAAAAGAAAATGAAAGAAGAAGAAACAAGAGAAAAGAAACAAAGTTATATACAAGAAAAGTGAAAAAAAAAGAAAAAAAATAAACTAAAAATTATAATTTATACAAAACTTACCTCCCCGGCAACGGCTCTAAAAACTTGACACGACTAAGAGATTAATGTCTTCTCCCAAGTGCAGGAGTGTCGAAGTAATAAATAACCCGGTAAGACCGGAGTCGAACTACATGGAGGTTAATTGTACAAATTATAAACAACAACAATAGTAACAATAACAATAAGAATAATAATAGTAGTACTAATAATACTAATAATAATAATACTACTACTAGTAGTAGTAGTAGTAGTAGTAGTAGTACTAATAATAACAATAATAATAAAAAGAAGAAGAAGAAGAAGAAAAGTTGATGAGAACTTTGAGATGAAAAATTAATGTAAGGATTAAACAATGATAACAAACAATGTCATGGTTTGAGAATCCACTAATGGTATGTCAAAGAAGCATAGCATAAACTTTTATTATTCAATTAGAATTCAGACACAAAGGAGGTTTCAATCTGATTATACATTGTTAACATGATTGCATTAGTCATCTTATTCAATTAATGTTAATACTTGTAAATTTCATCAAGCATTCATGATTATAACTTATGTTAACAACAAATCAAGTTCCTTTCATAGCTCAGGTGTCGGTTATGCCATACAGTATGGGCTATGAAAGTGCTAATCATTTGTTGTACCAATTGTTATACAATATAAATCAAGATTAGTCATTTAACAAGCAAAGTATTAAAGAGTGAACAAGATAACAAAATATAAAACATGTTAGTATCAAACATTAAAGTCCATATTAAGTTTATACCATACTTATTCTTACACCATTAGTGTAACCTTTTCACCTTGACATAATTAACTTAGCTAGACATAATGAAAGAAAGAAAAATAAATAAACAAAATAAGAACATAAATAAGATGAAAGTTAACTAAGTAAATGAAAGGCATAAACTTGATATTAATAAAAGCAAAACGTAAGCAATACAAAAAAAATACAAGTGAGAAAACATGCGCACGATCTAGATCTGGATACCAAGATGCCTAAATGCATCACAAATGCCTCTCATGTAAGAAATTCAGCTCATTTTGACTTCTAGATCTTCTAGGCTAAAATTAGAAACTATTGATTTGATGACTAGTTGATGAGTAGGTGGCCAACCATTGACTTCGTGACAATCCTTATCTTCTCTTATTTGCCCAAAACGTCATTAATAACGTTAAAATTGGAGCTACTTACATAAAAGTTATAGGAAATTGTCTCAGCTTTCTCATGTAAGAAATTCAGCTCATTTTGACTTCTAGAACTCTATATATGGCCAAAATACTGAACAGTGCTCGGGTTGGAGGACATATTCGGGCTTCTTTGTTGTTGCAACAATTTGGACTTGAAAATAGCCTTTTTAGATCTTGGGCTCCATATGAAAGTTGTAGGCCTATGTCTTACCTTTCCATCCATATAAAGTAGACTTAAATCTGAGATCTATAGCTCCAGATATGACCCAATTACCTAACAGTGTTCCGGTTTGGATTGCACCGACATCTCTTTTCTAAGTTTGGCCATCCCTTTATCCTTTTAATTTCAGTTCTTAAATTCATCAATCAATCCTTTTATTTATGTGATAGGCCTCCATTTAAAATGAACATTTACCACAAATTAAAGGTATCTTGTATTATTAGATAGATTATTATGAAACGTACTTTAGTTAATGAGTTATTGATACTTCAAGAGCAAAATAATGATATAAAACCATTATAAAAATGCATTTTTGAGTACTAATCACCTTATGAGAAAGATGATGAGTCAATCTTTGAGGGTAAGAAAGGGGTTGAATTTGAAAATTTCAAAGAAAAGACTGATTCTCCACCAGCACTTCCATTTCCTCAAGCCATGAAAAAACAAAAAAAAGTTAATCACAACTCTGAAATTTTTGAAACTTTCAAACAGGTAAGAATCAATATACCTTTTTTGGATGCTACTAAACAGGTTCCTTCCTATGCTAAATTTTTGAAAAGATCTGTGCACTGTGAAGAGGAAACTGAATGCGAAAAAGAAAATCTTGTAGCTGAACAAGTAAGTGCTATTCTTTAGAACAATAGTGCTTTGAAATACAAAGACCCTGATTGTCCTAGAATTTCTTGCTTTATTGAAAAGCATAAAATTGAAAGAGCCTTACTTGATCTTGGTGCTAGTGTGAATTTATTTCCATATTCAGTTTTTTAGAGGCTCAATCTAGGTGAGTTAAAACCAACTTCTATAACTCTTTTACTTTCCGATAGATCTATAAAAGTGTCTAGAGGAATAATTGAAGATGTCTTGGTACAAGTTGATAAATTCATTTATCTTGTGGATTTTTTTGTCTTGGACACAGAACCTGTTGAAGCATGTAATTCATTTTCTGTTATTTTAGGACATCCGTTTCTCGCAACCTCTAACACATTGATTAATTGTAGGAATGAGACTAATAAAGCTATCATTTAGAAACGTGACATTGGAGATGAATATTTTCAACATTTGCAAGCAACTTGGAGATGATAATGATTTACAAGAAGTAGATTATATTGATGAATTAGTTTATGATCAACTTGAATCTACATTAAGTAAAATGAGTTGGATGAGTCTAAAGATTTGCAAATGATTTATTCTGAGGAAGAAATCACGGATGAAAAATGCACCGAAAATAATGATGCGAATCTTTTATCAACAATGACAATAGATTCAACATCTGACATCACACCAATTGATTATTACTTTCCTAATGAATCCTTACTTTCTCTTAGTCCAATGCCTTGGTATGATAAAATATTAATTTTCTTGCTTTAGAAGATTTGCTAATTGATTAGAGTATCCAAGATAAAGAAAATTTTTTGAACAAAGTGAAGAACTTTTATTGTGATGACCTTAACTTATTCACATATTATCCTGATCAAATATTTCAAAGATTCATTCCCGATAATGAGGTAAGTAGTGTCATTAAACTTTGTCATTCTGAAGCATGTGGGAGTTATTTTTCATAAAAAAGACAGTTGTAAAATGACATGACAAAAAGATTGATGTCTTCTCCCAAATGCAGGAGTGTCGAAGTAATAAATAACCCGGCAAGACCGGGATCGAACCATAGGGAGGTTATTGTACAAATTATAAATAACAATGATACAACAACAACAACAACAATAGCAATAATAACAATAATAATAATAATAACAACAACAACAACAACAACAACAACAATAATAAAGAAGAAGAAGAAGATGATAACTTTGAGATGAAATATTAAAGTAAGGATTAAACAATGATAATAACAAATGTCAAGGTTAGAAGTTCCACTAATGGTATGTCAAACAAGTATAGTATAAACTCTTATTGTTCAATTGGAAACCACGCATAAAGGAGGTTCCAATCAGATTATAGATTGTTAACATGATTACATTAGTCATCTTATTCAATTAATGTTAATACTTGTAACTTTCATCAAGCATTCATGATTATAACTTATGTTAACAACAAATCAAGTTCCTTTCATAGCTTAGGTGTCAGTTATACCATATAGTATGAGCTATAAAAGTGCCAAGCATTTGTTGTACCAATTGTTATACAACATAAATCAAGATTAGTCATTTAACAAGCAAAGTATTAAATAGTGAACAAGATAACAAATATAAAACATGTTAGTATTAAACATTAAAGTCCATATTAAGTTTATACCATACTTATTCTTACACCATTAGTGTAACCTTTTCACCTTGACATAATTAANNACCAAGATGCCTAAATGTATGGCAAATGCCTCCTTTTATAGGCCAAAATTGGGAACTATTGATTTGATGACTAATTGATGAGTAGATGGCCAACCCTTGACTTGGCGACAATCCTTATCTTCTCTTGTCTGCTCAAAACATCATTGATGACGTCAAAATTAGAGCCACTTGAAAAAATGAAAGTTCTAGAAAATTGTCTCAGCTTTCTTGTGTAAACAATTCAGCTCATTTTGACTTCTAGAACTCCAGATATGGCCAAGATACTGAACAGTGCTCAGGCTGGAGGACAGATTCGGGCTTCTTTGTTGTTATAATAATTTGGACTTGAAAATGGCCTTTTTAGATCTTGGTCTCCATATGAAAGTTGTAGGCCTATATCTTACCTTTCCATCCATATNAGAAACTTGTCATTTTTACACACTTCTATATTTTTTGAATGTATAGGTTGAGTAGAAATGAAAGGAAGGAGGAGAGGATTTTATAGATAAGAAATTAAAAAGGCAATCATACTATATATATGTAGGCTAAGTAAAGTCTCACACTCTCTCTTTCTCTCTCTCTCTCTTTATTTATTTATTTATTTTTAAAAAAGCATGTGTATGTAGAGGTAGTTGTGATTGTGGCTTACATCTTCCCTTGGTTTTACGTCCAAGAATGACTTAAACGGCTGTCTCTTATACACATCTAGATGTGTATAAGAGACAGGCGTATTACTAGTCCCTAGTAATCAAAGCGTTAAAATAGAAAAATAATTTGCAAATTCCACAAAGCAAGATATTCATCATTTAACTTCCATTACTCTATCCAGATAAACAAACTCTTGTTATAATTTTATACCTGCTCAATACCTCTTAACAAGATACTCAAAAACCTTTTTTTTTGTGCTCAATGTATCAACACATAATTATAGGGCTTTTCTTCAAAGAAAACAAAATTTGTGTTCTAATGTTTAAGGTTAACTTCCTTGGGCTAGGATTATTATTTTTGTCTTCTTTTCTTTCTTTTTTTTGTTTTTTTTAATATATATACATATAATTTAAAACATCATGCATCTTTAACCCATGTAA
>SRLM01000403.1:868258-903458 GCA_015708895.1 Populus ilicifolia | reverse complement strand
TGATATAAAACCATGATAAAAATGCACTTTTAAGTACTAATCAGCAAGGTACTTCCTAGTAAATGGATCCTACTATAAAGAGACCCCCCTCAGTATTGTGGCATCGTACTCAATGAGCCCGTGATGAGAGTGGAAGCTTATGTATCACATGTCTATTTATATTTAGCACCTAACAAATCATAGTCGTCAAAAATGTTATTCGAAGAACTATTAGCGATCTTTTCCATACAACACACTATTAGCTTTTCCTTAAACATCTAAATAAATTAAAGAATTGAGATACTATAACACATTTATATTTTTAAAAAGATTCAACAACACCTCTCATATATAAGAGACCTCTAAAATTTATTTACCTACAAATATACCTCAATTCAAATTTAATTACCACAAATCATTTGATTTTACTTAATTTCTATAGCTTCTAACTTTTCAATATAAGTTTAAAATGAAATAAATATTACAATTGATCATGTATGGAAAAAGACAAAATATATGAAAATAAAATCAGTAATAAATAAATGAAAATTTACAATTTCTTTTAACTTTTGTTTTTTCAATAATAGAAACAAGCTCAATAAGCCAAGATATATAGCTTCTCTAAATCAATTTACTGCTAAATTAATAACTTTTGAAGCCATTTTAAATTTTATCATTTTCATATTTACTAAAGCTTGAATTTAAATGTATAAATAAGTTTGTGTTTCACCTTTTTTTTATCCATAGGAACATACAAATTAATTATCAATAATATGGAGGTATAACATGAAAATCTTCCGACATGAAGATTTAGTTTAGTGTCACACTAATGCTTAGTTTTTTTTCAATGGCATTTCAAAAATTAAACTAAATCAATAATATTAATAAAAAAATTCAACAAAAAAAATATAAAAAAATGAAAATAAACCCCAGAAATATATAAAAAAATACCTCTCAATCAAGCTTTGCTTGCAAACAGAAAAAGAAACAAACAAACAAATTCACTTAATATGAATTAACAAAAAGAAAAAGAAAGTAACACTTAAAATAGAAGAGAAGGACATACCTACAGATGACATGAAAAGGGAAGAGAAATGAAAGTGTTAAGAAGGAGAGAATGAGATAGATAGATAGAGAGAGAGAGAGAGAGAGAGAGAAAAGAGATAAAAAGAAAGAGAAACTTGGAATGTGTTTTGTAAAAACCAAAAACAAAAAATGAGGAAGAATGAAAGAGATAAGTGTTTCGTATCTATTATGAAATTAGAGATTTAGGTTTTTAAATTTAGGTTTTTAAATATTAATATTTTTAACTTTGTTATCGATGATTTTATTTGTAATATATAATTTAAATCTTTGATTTAATATTTTTTTTTCAAAAACCCCCCTAAACATCACCAATGATTTTTTGATTCTTTAGTGATTCTATCCATGATGGACAATAATTAACAGTATCATTATGAAATGAACAATTTCAAAGCTCATTGGACATTAATCATCGATGATTCCATCTATAGTGAATAATAATTAATAGTGCCATTAAGAAGGATATACCTGTAAATGGCATGGAGAAAAAGAGAGGAGAAAGAGTTAAAAAGGAGAGAATCACAAAGAGAGAGAAGAAATAGAAAACAAGAGGCATGTTTTATAGAAAAAAGAAGAGTAAGAAAGAATAAGAGAAGTGTTTCATGTTTGTTATGAAATGAAGGATTTAAGTTTTTTTTTAATTTGGGGGTTTTTTATCGATGAATTTACTAATAGATAATTAATTATTAATATTTTTAACTTTTTTTATTGATAATTCTATTTGTAATATTTAATTAAAATCTTTAATTTAATAAAAACATTTTAGAAAGCATCTCAAATATCATCGATGACCTTTTGGTTTGTTGATGATTACATTTATTATGAACAATAATTAATAGTGTTATTGAAAAATAAGCATTTTTAAAAATCTTGAAAAAACATTGACTGGCATTAATCATAGATGATTCCATTTCTAGTGAAGAATAATTAACAATATCAATAAAAAATGAATAGTACCAAAGCTCTCGAGAAAATACCAATGCACATTAATCATCGGTGTATCTATTGGTAATTTTATAATTTATTGGTAATATCATTAGTATAATAGTTTTATGTCTAGATTATATTTGTATTCCTTATCTATTTATCTTGTAAATACTTAAAATCACAGCATAACACAATACAATAACACTGGTTCTATGTGTAATAATAAAATCACAAAAAATAAAGGTTCTCTTGTCATGTAATAATAAATTTATGTAATTGTCATTATATTAAAGTTAATTTTATTCAGAAATATTACATTATAGTTAATTTCATTACACATTCATGTTGTGCATATTAATCAAAATTGTTTTCTTTCTTTTTAATTTCAACGTTGTCATTTTCATCATAATCTTGTACATTGATTTTGTCACTATCATCATCTTTATTAACTTTTATATATCTGTTAGTTCTCAAAACATCATTTAAATCCTCAACATCAACATCAATAAAAGTATTGAAAATTTAAGTTTTTTGCTAAATAGGTCAACATTGTAACTCGATATTGATTAATTAACTCATCAAGTTGAAAGACATCACCTACCATATTTACTTCAATATTACCATCTTGAACAACCTAGACATGACCCTTGGGTCTGATGTTCACTACGAATAACAAATCATCTTTTGAACGATAATTTTTAAAGAAAAACATGTATTTGTAATAAATTTATTGACATTATTTAATGAAATCAAAGACATCATCAATGTTGCAGAGTTTAGCCTTTATATTAATTTTGACCAAAGTATAATGAGGATCTACTATGATTTCTTTATTGATGATATCATACCAATAGTTTTTGAATAAAAAGTCTATATTTTACCTGCTATGATATTGAAATTTAATGATATTTTCTAACTTCTTATATAGTCAACTTTAAACTCATTTGAAGTTGAATCCTTTAACACAATCCCTATTATTACATGTCTTTTTACCTTTTTCATACTCTTCAATATGAAATACATATCAATTAATAAAATACTCATTATAGAACTTTACCTTTGTTTTAGGACCCAGACATAATAAATTCAAAGTAATACCAACAATCCCTTCCAATCGCTAAACTTAGTACATGAATTACAACCATTAATAGTTAGTGAAAAATATGTAATGAAATTAAGTATTTCAAGAGATAAGAATAATTAAACAGTCCTTATATGTGTTATGAACTATATGTAAATTGATTATTTTATAATCAAAAGAATTGAGATTTAGTCAGTTATGAGTGATGAAATAGTAAAAATTGATGATGCTGCCTATAAAGAATTATTCAATCTATTAGTTTATAATAATATGTTGTTTACCTCTCAATGAAAGGAGAAGAAAATGAAAAAAATTACCTGTTAATCAAACTATGTATTCACTTGTATAACATTGATTGATTTTCATCACATCCATAATCATATTCCTATTAAATTATTATTGCCATTTACTACTCTATGCTCATTGCTTGAATTAGAAGTTGATCTAACCATCCTTTCTATCATAATCTTGTAAGGAATATATGGTTCTCTGTGTACAAACCAACATAAGTATTTCTTTATGAACTCCTTTTATGGAGGATACAATGTTACAACATCTAGATTGAGAAACTTTTTATTTTTACACCTCTTATATGAACATCTAATATGGCTTTCATTAATATTTTTTTGTTTAGAAAGTGCATGATTAATAAAATCCTAAACTCAATTAAAATAATTCATCATACGCAACCTTCTGCCATAAATAATGATCCATTACTTATATCAAACCTATATAAAATATTGATAACAACATATATTAATCAATTATGTGAACCAACTAAATTAACTAATATCGATTTAACTCAAACTTATTCAATCTATTTTAATAGTACTCTTAAATCATTATTAATTATCTATATCAATTCAAACTTTTATATATTTACTGAATTTTTCAACCCAACAAATAAAATTGCTAAAATATAAAATGGACATGTTAAATAAGCCATTATTTATTTTATTACAAAACACATAAGTCAGAAATTCAAAATCAAATTTCATCAATTTACAAACAAATATAATTTTTTTTTAAATCTCAAACAAACTCTAACATATACATATTATATTTTATACATCAAATTTCTATGAAAAAAAGCTATAAAATAAATAAACACACAAACAAAATACATATACTATAAAAATATGTAATAAAAATTAACATTTTAAAATTAAACTTGAACAAAGAATGAGTAGTTTAACTTACTTGATACGAGGAACTTTCCATAAAAATTTAAATTAGAATACAAATAATAAGAAATTTAGTGTTAGGTTAGTTGAATTTGTGGTAGAAGAATAATTTGTGATGGGAGTGATTTCCAAAGAGATTATAAAAGAAGATAAGTAAGGGATTACTCGCTAGATCATAACTTAAATATTATCGATAAATTTATAGATAGATTTTACTAACAAATTTATTTCATCCATAATAATCACATGCCATTGTACCTTTTAGTTTTTTATAAATTTCATTATAATTTTTTTGATATATACCCAAAAAATATTTCTATTAATGGACTAATATGTTGATAAAACTCAATATAATATACCAACAAAAATTATCAATATTTCTATTTATGGTGATAAAACTCAATATAATACGTTGATAAAACTCAATATAATATACCAACAAAAATTATCCATTTCATTTTCTTAATTCGTGAAAGATGATTACTGTTAACACCTGATATTATCGAACTGATCGATCGATGGTGTTAGAGAATCACCCTCGTCCTATAATTTCATCTGAATGCGTGCGAAGTGTTTTTTTCATGAATTTGTGACGCGTGAGATTATTAATTTATCATGTTCTAACAACGGGTAAAGGTGTTAATAAATTTAATAGAAGAATAACAGTTCATAAGTTTTATTTTATATAATGTGATCTGTAGAGTTGAATTATCAAGGCGAGCATCGAGATCAAAAACCGTGGTCAACATTGAGGCTCCAATTTGCAGGCTGCTTTTTCAAAACTTTGACAAATGAATTATCTGCAGGAATGTGGCCACTATTTTATTATTATTATTATTTATTTTGATGTTGGAATCTGACCGGTATCGGTTGCTCTCCATGTCAAATGTTGGAAAATGGAAATAGTGTTCATCAGATTATTCTTCGATCGGCATAAAACAGTTTGGGGATTTCTATTTATTCCTAAACGCAATTTCATTTGGTCAAGTACAAGGGATAGCCTCCCTTGTGTACTTGGTATTCAACACATTTTAAAATTGTGATTTATTTTTTTGAATTAAAATGTTCTTTTTATTTTATTTTATTTGGTGTTCAATGTGCATGTGCAGGGGAATATAGAGTTTATAATTTAAAACAAAATATTTTTTAAATGTAGAAGTGAATGAAAATTAATAATATACTAAAATATATAGCTAAATTACTGTAATCACATCTATAAAGTATTATTAATTAAAATAGTATTTTGTGTTTTCTTTAATGTTTTTTTTTTATTTCATCTCTAACAACCTACTTCCCTCCTCCCTTTTTAATTTTATAATCTAGTTTTAGGTTATTTTGAGAACTGTACTTTATAATTTATTTTATTTTATTTTTTATTGTTTCTTGTGGATTTAGTTTTTTTTTTTAATTTTAATTTTTAACATTAAATTTGATGTATTTTTTGTGAATTTATCGTAATATATATTGACCCATGTCACTTGTTTAATAAGTTAGTCAAGGTTGATTTAGGTTAGTATTTTGGTTATTTTTTCTAATTAATTGTTTTTTAATTTAATCTTATTATTGGATTGGTTGGAAATTAAATTTTATATTTTATTTATTTATTTTATATTGCGTTATCATCATCTTATAACTCGGATTAGTTCGGTAGGTTGATCTAGGTTGACCTTGTTTATTTTTAGGTCATTTTTAATTGAATATTTTTTTTAATTTGACCCTTTAATAATTTAATTTTTTTAATTTTATCATTTAATATTAAGTTTATTTAAAAATTTAACTTCATAATTTTCTTAATATGTTTTTTATGTAGTTATCTTAATTTCATGATTTTTTTTATCTTAATTTTAAACATTGAATCTGTTGGACATACAACTTTTTAATTTTTTCTTATTTTTTTGTAAATTTTTCCAGGTCTCATGAGTAAGGTTATAATTTTAATAGATTGACTCAAGTTGACTTGTTTTTTTATTTTTTTTATTGATTTTTTTATCCTTTAACATTGAGTTGATCTAAAATTGAGTTTTATATCTCTTTTCATTTTTATAGGATTATCTTGATTTTGTGATCTGTATTGCAGGTTTGAAAGGTTCGCTTGAGTTGATTCTAATAGTTTTTTTTATCATTTTTAATTTAATATTTATTTTTTAATTTTATTATTTAATATTAAGTTGCTTAGGAATCAACCTTTGTAAATTATTTTGACTTGTTTTAATAGAGTTATCACGGTATTATGATCCAAATCATAATTTTAACAAGTTAACACTAATCATATTTTCATATAATATTTATTATTTAATATTAAGTTGCTTAGGAATCAACCTCTGTAAATTATATTTTATTTTTTTTGTAAAAAAATAGTTGTAATCTTGATGTATCTCTTTTTTTTTTTTTGATGAAAAAATTCAGTTTTATTTTTAATAAATGGACATGTTTTTCAATTTTTGATTAAAAAAGAATTAAAAAAGATGAATATTTTTTATTACAAAACACACCATTAATTTTTTATAATAAAATTTGAAAATAAAATAAAATAAGTTACAATTTTTTTCAAGTTCAAAATTTTAGATTGGAATTTTTTTTCATTAAATAGGAGATGGAATAGGAGTGGGACAAAATTATGACGAGGACAATTAAAAGGCATGAGGTTGATTTAACTATTTATATAAACAATACACAATACACTATGTTAATATATTGTTTTAATAATTTGTTAACAAATTTGTTTCGTGGCTCTCATAGCTATAATGCACTGATGTAGACTCGGTAGCTTTGACAACACAACATTTTCTGTTACGTGGCAATTCATGTACCCCAAACTCTTTTTTTTAAAATATAATTTTAGTTAACGGATTTCATAACCTAAACACGTGTTTTTTGAGTTGATGAAAGTGAACCTAGTTTTTTTTTTATATATATATATATTTGATTTTTTTCTTTAAATATATTTAATTAACAAGATGTTGAAACAATTTTTTATAATTTAATTTAAAACTGCAGCTAACTAAAAAGTTGGATTAGGATTTCTTTTTTTCTAATTCCATCTTGAATTGTTGTTTCTTTATTCAATTATTATTTAGTATTAGGTTAATTATAAATTTATATCAATATTTTTATTATATAATAAAATAAAAACATTAGAATGAACCTAGTTTGTTTTTTTTTCTTTACCTATGGTGTTTTTAATTGAATTTCCTACGTTGATATAGTTATTTGGAGATATCTCTTTCACGATTTACTTTAAAATTGCAAAAAGTTTAATTAATATATTTTTTAAAATTTGAATTGTTATACCGAATTTAATAATAATTAATTTTTTTTTAAACATCTAGATTTTTTTTATGTTTGAAGAAATTTTAATCTAGACTGCAACAAGAGCGAAATTAATAACCCAATTGTTTTTTTTTTTTCATTTCCCAATCGCTTAACTAATTGAACTACTTTATGATAGGCCAGGGTTTTTTCTAGACTAGCACAACAAGAAAGAAGTATTTTTCAAATTAGCACAACTAAACAAATAATTCTTAAACTAACACAATAATTGATACACGCATGCAAGACATTGACAATTAAATGTGGTGCGCATGGAGCACATGTACAACTACCAAATTTCAATTCAAGTTTTTGCTCCCTCAAGTAATTCATTTATAGAGGAATCAATATGTTTTTTTTTAATAAAAATCTAATGAACATGAGATAAATTAAAATAATAAAATTATGTAAAAAATAAAAGAAAAAAATAAATAAGATATTAGAGACACTGAAGCTTCAATGATAAAATTTTCAGTACTATCAAAAAAATATTGATAAAATAAATTTATAAATAGTATAAAAATCAATTTTAAAGCTCACAGTGAGCCATTCATGTTAGTCTAAAAACAACAAGGTGCTTACCTATTAGCCTCTTGTGACCATCTTCAAAATAGACTTTCTATAATGTTTATAAATTTGTCTTATCGGTATTTTTCTCGTTATACTGAAAATTTCATCTCCAGGGAGCTTCTCCGACAAGAAGGTGGTCGATAAGCCAGCCAAGTGTCCTTTTTTCCCCCCAATTCCCAGTCACTTGACTAATTGAAGCCATTTATGGCAGGGATCCAGGAAAAATGACTAAGCACCTGACACAGCCTACTTCAGCAAAACAAATTGTGTCTCCTAAGCCATTTCATCGAAAGTGTCTTCTTCGTCAATATCAAGTCACCCATCTTTTCGCATATTCAGCTATTCAAATGCCCAAACAAAACACAATCATTAACTGTTTAAAGCTCTTTCTTCTTTCTTTTTTTCAATTAAACATTCAAGTCTGGGGGCAATGGCGCCAGCCTCCACTACCTCCAATTTTTCCCTCAGAGCATGCCCACATTTTCCATTATGGATCAACCCAAAACCATTAAAGATGGTCTAGCTCGTTCACCATTTGCACGAGCATTGCAGGTTTATAACCTTTTTGAATAGTAAATAGAAAATTGACTAAAAAAGTCCAGGAAACCATGGGGAATTTATAAAACTAGTTGTCTGTTTAAAAATATAATTATAGTTGTTTAAATGCATGGTTGTGGTTACTTTTAAAAATATTTTTCATGTAAAAATATATTAAAATAATATTTTTTATTTTTAAAATCAGTATATCAAAACTATCCAAAACAAACAAAAAATTTAAATATTTAAAAAAATTAATTTACACCTCATTTTTAAATGGTATTCAAGAGTTGTATAGTTGATCTAACCACCATAGAATATTTTAAATTTTTATTTTAAAACAATTTTTTTATTATTTTAAAATAATTTTAATAGGTTATAGTTCAAAATAAATTTTAAAAAATATATATATTATTTAATTTACCTTCAAACAAAAATAATATTAAAAAACAAAATCTATTAATATTATAAACACCTTAACACTGAAAAAGAGAGGAGAAATAATGAGTGAAGGTCAGAAAGAAAGAAAGGAAGGAAGGAGATATTAATGGGCCCTATTCTTTTGTTTTAGTACACTTTTTCTGCCCTTTCTGACGTGGGATTTTTGCACAGGCAGATTACCAATAAAAAAAGTACGTGGCGCAGGGCTCTCGCATCGCATCTCCACAGCCACTTCCCTCCAAATACTTTCCCGTCAGTCGCTCATGCTCTCCCCGCATATTCTTTCGAATGTACTCTTTATTCCCCTCCTCTAAATTATTACCAATTTAAATATTATCAAACACTCACTCCTATGTTATTATTATTTCTATGAACTAGGATGCTCTTTGGTGTTACTCGTTGTATTGTGCATTACGTGGACCCACCAAGCTGGTAATTTCAAGAAGTGGGCGGTAGTTGGGCTTTTTCTGTTTTAAAAATATTCTTTTAATTTTAATTTATTTTTTATTATTTTAATAAGTTGATATCAAAAATATTATTTTAATATATTTTTTAATAAAAAATATTTTAAAAAACAAATATACTTCACTTCAAAATATTTTTTTAATACGTGTGATGCTGCTGGTTTCAGAGTAGTCTAATGTAGATAAGAGGTAGGCTAGCATACCCTTGTCATTTTTTTGGGAGGGGGGCGCGTGGCACGCTCTTTTGAAGTATTTTGGAACGACGCTCTGCCTAGAAATTAAACCTGGGTTGTATCCACTGTATTTCACGATTTTTTCCAGGAACTCACCACTTACATGAGAATTGAGGTTGACAATCTCCGGGTGTTCAGACTTCTTGGGGCTTTGACAAAGGATTGTTTTTAAAAAAATGGTGAAACTTCTAGATTGAGTCAAAGTACCGTTTTTGCATTGAGAAATATTTTTGTGAAACTTCTAGATGTTTTTGTTTTAAATTATTATTTTAAGTGTTATTTAATTGTTTTGAAATGCCATGTAAAAAAATAAATTTAAAAAAAATATTATTTTAATTTATTTAAAAAATATTTTAAAAAACAACTATAATAAAATACATACTTAAAGCTCTCTACAAACTTATTATGGTTTTTTTTAATATATTTAAATTTGTAAGCATTTAATTAATTTAAAGTTCCCGTTTGCTTTTGGATAAGTTTTCAACTTGTATGAAAAACTTCAAATTATTTCGTTGTTGTCAATGGATGCAACTATCTTAAATTAGACATATCTAATTTGATTGTTGAACTTAGATGTAAAAATCTATTTATTTTTATTTTTTTATTATATTACTTTTACATTACCTAATTTTTATAGCACGGTTTGTATGACAGATAAAATTTATAATAATAATAATAATTAAATGAAGAATCTTACAAGTTATAAATTATATATTACATTCTTATGAATTTTTTTCACAAGATAAGTAGTATTTAAAAGTATATTTTTTATTAAATTTTTATATTATTACTTTGCATTTGAAATATCAATAACTTCTTAACTATAACATGTTTTATAATATTATAAAATACCTTTAATTTATGATTAATATTTATCTTAAATACAGACCTATTATATAAATAAAAATAATGATTGAGAAATTTAATTATTAAAATTAAAAAGATCAAGAAAGGACTAAGTTTAGAAAAAAAATGCTAGTGAAATCCAAACTAAAATATCGTTCAATCATTGAGTTATATATAAAATTATAAAATTTAAATTTAAATTTGTTTTATATAAATAAAAAACCAAGATATAAATTTAAATTTTTTATAAAGATAGTTTGTCTACTTAAATACTTAAAACACGTGTGTATTAACTAATCAATACATGGGTTTACAAAACAAAAACGGAAGATGTGCTGAAATTCTTGAATTTAAAAAGAGAATGAAGTGTATAAACACTAATTATTAATATTTATTCAATACAAAAAAAATAAAAAAAATAAATCTTTATGCATAGTTGAAGATATTCTCATTATCTTTTATAAATTTAAATATAAATTTTTTTCATCATTATATTTAATGTTATTAAACCTAGATTGTCTTCTACTAGATTTAATAAAAAAGTAAGTTGAAGTTGATCCCACGGTTTAACTCGCTAAGTGAATTGCTTGGTCAAAACTTAGTTTAATTTTTTTAAAAGTTCCCTTCAAAACGACGTGGTACAGGCAGTAACCGCGTGAAGTTCGCTTGTATCAAAACTATCATTATATAAAATGTTACGTGGTTGAATTATTGGCAGCTCAGGCGTGGAAAGAGCCGGAACCAAATAAACGAGCTTCTATATTTTTCTTGTTTCCCTAAAAAATAACCGTGGAAGTTTCGTTACGACACGCATAAAGCACGCGTGTGCGGTGACCCCCCCTTATTATGTGCTTCATGTTGTTTCCTTCCCTTCTCTCTTTTTAAATTTTATTATCATTCCAATACTCTATATTTTTTTCACCCATATTATTTTATTTTGAACTTGCCGTCTGTTATTTTTTTTATATATAATATTTGTACCTTTTTCTCTCTTTTCTTTTTGTAAAACAAAAAGAAGAAAAGTCTACTAAAGCCAGTCGAAAAACAAAAAGAAGAAAAGTCTACTAAAGCCAGTCGAGTCGAGTTCTCAAAAACTCTATAAATACCCAAGGTCACCTCGCTTCTTTTCTTATAACTACCAGCGCCACCCATTTTTACTTTCCTTTCGGCAAAAGCTACCTCATCTCTCTCTCCCCCCCCTTCTTTAACTGCCAAACAACAAAAAGTTCAAAAGCAGTAGCAGTACAGTACCTAACAGAACATCCCTCGTGATTCTCTCTAAAAATCTTCTCACATGAAAATTGACCACACCTCCGCCACCTCCGCCACCAACGGAGGTGACACTACCGTCTGCAGGACTATCGAAGTGGCAGTTTTTGACCGCCGCGATCTCAGTCCACTTCCGGTCGTCGCTTCTCCTTCTCCGGTTGTCGGAGACGAGCTCAATCTTATTCCACCTCTAAACTTTGCTATGGTAGATAATGGCATCTTTAGGTCTGGTTTTCCTGACTCTGCTAACTTCGCTTTTCTCCAAACTCTCGGCCTCCGCTCTATCATGTAAGTATTTTCTTCTTACTTTTCAGTTAGTTTTTTTTTTCCCTCGTATGATATGGATTAGTGATGATAGGGTTTTTTTTCCAGATGTCTATGTCCTGAGCCGTATCCAGAGGCGACCACGGAGTTTCTAAAGGATGGTGGAATCAGGCTCTATCAATTTGGGATCGAAGGTTACAAGGTATTTAAGCTAGATCAATCGTCGTTTTGAATCTGATTTTTTTCAAGTGGTGGCTTTGGAGTTCACGTAATGATCTCGATCTTTCATTAATTTTTTTTATTTGATTATGAAATTTAATTAGAATTAAATAGAGAATTTTATTCAATGTGGCCATGTGGGGACATGGAATATTAGGAGATTGTAGAAGAGGTTTTTTTCATGAGGTCCTGGGTTACTGCATTATTCACAACTTTTTTTTTTTTATATGTATATATCAGAAGCCGTTCTTTTCTCTTACTCGTAAGGTGATTGTTCAGAGAAAGAAAAGTATGGCTGTAATCTCTATCTCGGAGTTTCTTACATGTGGGTAGTCCTATGCTTTCTATATATTTCAGAAGTACCAGCAGTTATGTATTTGACAAAAAGGAAATCATCAAAATAAGAAAAATTGAAAAAAAATGAGAATCACTGTAATACAGAATCCTTTCAGGTGGTAGACATGTGAATTTATTCTTGTTTTTTTTTTCCCCGAATGATTAATTGTCACCTGCAGTTTTTCATTGAATTGTGATGACTGTAATATCTGATTTTGACAATATGCAATGCACTTATTAAATTCGGTGGAGACCAAGTTTCTTGTTTTTGCTATACAGGTTTTTAATTATATCCAACACTATTGATGACCTTGATTGTTTCTTATGCAAAATTATGTTTTTATACTATCTTGTTCCTTCTAGCACTTTTTTATAATGTTTTTTTCATGTTTTCATTTTGGTATTTTTCATTTTATTTTTTCAAAGCCCGAAATCTATTTTGTTACTTACTACTACTATTTTTTTCCGAAACTAGTTAAATTGTGGAAGAACTTTTGAATTGGATTTGATATGCCTGTGTGTGAAGTAAAGTCATCTTTTATGCGCATTCAAACATTTAATACCTAGTCAGAGAGTTTGTCAAAAAAAGAAGAAAGTGGATCTGTTGTCAACTCTACTTGCAATTAGTTACTGATTGTTAGCACATCTATATTAACAAAATTGTATGCTCCAATAACTAATTTTGTTTAGAATTCAATATTTTATGGCTTGAATGGGTATTAGCTCTTCTGAAATTCTTCAAATTTGAATAGATTTTTGTTGATTTACGATGAAATTGTCTGGCTCTGGAGTTCACAACTTTTTATACCAGTAACTTAGGTCTACAACTTCTAGATAGTTGTCCTTCCAGAGATGCAGTGTCCTTGGCTTCAAAAGAGAATTGTTTTTCTGCTATAAAAAGCATTTTTCAGCATTTTGTTTATTCATTCTTAACATACATGTATGTAAGCAGCAAGGAGCTCAAAAATGTGAGAGAAATTTGTATAACCTAATTGTTGTCTTAGGTTAATGGCTATCAGTAGTGCATGACTACAATCCAATTTTAGTACAGTTTACCTCGTTTCATGTTTGTTTATGTGTGGTTTTTGTCCATCTGCTAAAGTGTAATATTATAGATGTCTTCTGTGGGTTCGCATTTTTTATGAGATTGCTTTTGCTTAATTTGAATCAGAAGTTAGATTATCAAATACTCTCTACCTTCCATCTATCATTATACACCCTAGTTGTATTCAAAATTACCAACAACTCAAATAGATTTCTAAAATGCACCCTGATTTGAATTAGCACATGGAACTACCCCCTACATGTCTCACAAATGCACATGTGCGTATAACGTTCCCGGACCCTGTACCGTGTTCTGAACACTAACAAGCATGAAACTGAATGTCTACTGGCTATTCTGTCTAGATTCCGATAAGGGCAATGCTCGAAGCATGCTATAGTCATATTGTGGTAGTGGCGAGCCAGAAAAATTCTTGCATGCCAGTAATCCTTATGACCCGGTGCATGAACAATTGGATAAGGGCATAGTGTATATTTGGTCCCTGTGAGATGACTTTTCCCAAAATAGTTTCTAGGTCAAAACAAACACATACTGTAATTTTGATTTGACCGACACAACACCAAGTCATATTACAAGGCTTCACTTGTGTGTGTGGCTTGTACAAAAAGTCAGAGATTGTCAATTAGTACATAGAATCAGTAGAGAAATTAGGACAGGTTTGATGAAATTTGTGCATCAGTTGCATGTTTGTCTCAAAGAATAACACTGGAGGTAGCTATTTTCATGGTTAATGTTTCTTTTTATTGATTATATTGGGGGTCTTGGAAGAGGTTTTCTCTGCTGCCACGTGATGTTTCAATTATGCATCCAGGAGCCATTCGTGAACATCCCACAGGATACAATTCGTGAAGCACTGAAAGTGGTCCTTGGTAATGCAAGCACACCCAAACTATCTTGTTATATATCTGTCTTGGTTAATTGCTATTATTTGAGGGATATAAAACTATCCTTTCATGTTTGTTTCCATTGCAGATGCAAGGAATCATCCAGTTTTGATTCATTGTAAACGAGGAAAGGTATGTCCTCTTGTGGTTTCTCGGAGTTCTTGCTTGATTCTAGGGTCAACACCTTCTGAGTTAAGCTTGCTTTTCTTATATCCAGCACCGAACTGGTTGTCTTGTGGGTTGCCTGAGAAAATTGCAGAAGTGGTGTCTCTCATCCATATTTGATGAGTATCAGCGGTTTGCAGCTGCAAAGGCTAGGGTTTCGGATCAAAGGTTTATGGAGTTGTTTGATGTTTCTACCTTAAAGCATATGCCAATGTCATTTTCATGCTCGAAGAGGTAAACCACTAGCTGGACTAAATTGTTCTTGCTTATCTTTTCTTTGTTAGTGGAAGAGAATTCTAGGTCCTGCTTTGGAATGAATAGGAAAGGTGATGAGTTTCTGGATCCATTTCTGTGGCAAAAGGAGTAACTCTCGAGGGTAGGGGGCATGTCGTACACATCCAGCAACTATCAATCCGGATTTCTGCTTCAAGCTCTTAGTTAGCCTGTCTCAAGGTCTTAGATGACGATGAATTCTGAATATGAATAAAACAACTCCTGCTCTCATCACCCTTACCCGCTCCAGCCAACGATTATTTCAGGCCAGGCAGAGTGTACAATGATTTCGAGCAGCTTAGTCAAAGATGGAAAGAAAAGGATTTTCTCCGTTTTATGTACTTCAACAAGTAATAGAATCATTGAAGCAATTAGATTCCATTAATGCTTAGCAGTGTTGAGTGATAGATCTTACTGTCTCTGGTGTAATGTATATACGGCATGCTGATGATGGGATGGATGTTAGACCTGTGTACAAACTTCCAATAAAAAAGAAAAAGAAAAAGAAAAAAAGAAACATAGCGCTTCTGGTGATTGTTGGAAGTTCTTGCTGGGCGATCGATTCATGTCAAATAGAGGGATATGATTATTATGCTCAGGTTTGGCTTCCAGCTATTTGCAGAGGATATTATTGGTGAACAATAACCTAATTGCAAATCTTTTGAGATCCTTGAGAAGCATTAGCTGCGGGTTTCTCTTGTAAAGCAAAATGTAATACTTGAAGATTTTAACAGGCAAGCAGGGCTCGTGTATTTTTCAGAAATTTCAGCGATGGGTTATGTTGTCCAGTGCTCGAGGAATACTCTGGACCGAAATGGATCTTGAGTCAAGAAAGCCCATCCATTTGGTGTTTTTCCACCATGGGAGGCCGCTCTGGAGGATGCGAAGGCACAAAATACCTTTTGCCTATAAGGTATTGTATGCTACCCAACTTATTTTACAACCTACGTACAGTTGGAAAATTACATTATAAAACCGTCTTAACACTTTCCAGCAAGCGATTGGGCAGTTCACCGAATTTTTCCCATGAAATTAGTAACTTCTAAGACATCTTGAGCCATGTCCCACATCAGTCAACAAGTCGTCCATGATCTAGCTAGTTTTCCTCCACAAGTAGTTGTGATGCTTGTAATTACCAAGTGCTATGTTGTAACTTCCGTGGTTTGCCACCCATAAAATAACTAGCCAATTGCTAACACCACTGCTGCTAGAGTTACTGTGTTTCCGCTTGACTTGGATAGTTTGTCCATGCCCACGTTTGTACCATCATGAACCCATTGCCCACACAAGCTATTGCACGTTGTCTATAGATTTCACCAATGTTCTCGTGGTTTGCCAGTGCCTAAGGTATCTTCCAGGTAATGTGTTTGTTGTCGCACCATTGCACCTAGCTCACCAGAAGATTTCAATAATTTCATTGAAATAGAGTCGGGTATTCTTGTACTTTGTTTTCAAACGGTCATAAATTTAGGTCTATCCCACAAAACCTCCTGGTTCTAATCCCATTTCACCAACAACTTGGTTTGTCGATGACGGTGATCTAGGATATTGACAATTCTATTATCAAATTGTTTTGAATTCGTCGAGGTGTATGTTGCGACTTACTTTTCTTTTGGTTCTCCTTATCGAGCTCACATGAAACGCAGGGTAAAATCTCAGTCTTGGGTAATTTCAACCTATATGCTATTATTCCCATCTATATGCTATTATTCCCATCTATTCCATAACTTCAAATGACCCATAACTTTGAGCCAATACTTGATGCCTAGTTTTGCCAATGATCTTCTTTCATATTTGCAAGGTTAACTTAAGTAACATATCATCACCTTTGTTAAACTTCATATTTTTATATATATTTATTATCTTTACTCAATTTATCTTGAGCCTATTCAAACAACTCTTGCCTCTCTTTTGCAAATTTATATGTAATTAAACTCTTTCCACCAAATTTTTACGTTGGTATGTCTTTAGGAGTTTAGGATCATGCCCACTACTAATTTGAATGGATTTGCCTTCATTGTAAAAGACTCATGAAAGTCCTAAAAAAAATCATCATCCAATAACTCAAACCAATTCTTTTACATTATAATTATATTCTTTTGCATTGTAATTACGTGATGCCTTAAATATTTCTCAAGTAAGGTGTTATGTCTTTTTGTCTACCCATTGATTTAAAAATGATTAATAATAGAGAATTTTAGCTTAGTCCCATTAAGTTAAAAAATGTTATCCATAGTTTACTTGTGAGTTATACATCTCAACCACTAAAAATATTTGATGGAACCTCAATGCACTTCAAGATATTTATGTTAAATAATCCAACAATTACCTTAACAGTGCATATTGTTAAAATAGTAATGAACATTTTATATTTAGTAAACTTGTCCTTAGCCTCCATTACAACATCCATATACAAAACAATATAATCCATCAAAACTAAAATTTCTTTAATATGATTATTGTTCTTTTTGGTGTAACACCCTATTTGATAAAGCATGTATTATATATCTACATGTATAACTCCATTTACTCCTCTATAATTTGCTAATAATAAGTTTATGATAAGAGAGCTACCATTCTTTTCCTTCCTAACTGAACTTATCATTATGGGTCATAAGTTTCTATTATTAAATGTTTCATTCACTTCCCTTTAGGTATATATTTGACATTTTATTGTATAAATAAGGATATTTTCCAACCAATACATTCATATTATTCTTTTTTATATGATGTTAATTAATTTCATGCAGGTAATGTCTTTTTAAATTATTTAGTGTTATCTCTTCAACATTCATATTTCATTTGTACAACAGCAAATAGAGTAGTCATAACATTCCACCTAGTTGGAGCATCCACAACTTAGATAAGCCACCTGGTGTATGTTTCTATATAAAATCTTTTTTGGCTAGAAACTCCTACCATTGAGCATGCTACTATAACAACTTCTTCAAAGTTTTATATTTTTTAAAAAAACATTTATCTCATTATCCATCTTTATTGTAACTTTATGTTCTAATAAATACACTCTTTAAACATTAAAATAATGCACAACCACAATCATTAGAGCAAAATTTTATATTGTCTTGAGCCTTTTGAAAGTTTAATAACATTTAAAATAGTGTTGTTAGTATTAGTTTGCTATTATCCCTAAAAAAGATTACAACTAAAAAATTACTTTTAACTTTGGCCAATTTAGAATAACATATGCCTTTTTAGGATCCATCCTCACCTAACCCTCACTTATTATATGATCGAAACCTTGCAAACTCACTCTCTCTCTCTCTCTCTCACACACACACATATATATATTTACATACAATTTATATTCCCTTATCATACTTAACACTTTTGAAAGATGTGTTATATGATCCATACTCCAACTATAAATCATAATATCACTTATTTAGATTAAGACAATATCATCTAAGTAATCATATAATATATGATTATCAAGTTGCAAAATATAGCTAGAGTATTAGTTAAACAAAAAAGCATAAGCAAAAACTTATATGTATTATACATTGTTACACATATAGCTTTGTGTTGTTCTCCCTCAACAATCCTCACTTATTGAGAACTTGATTGCAAATCTAGTTTTGTAAAAATGAACACTTCTATCATCATGTCCATCAAACATCGAATTAAATGTGTTTTAAATTTATTCATGATAGTAACCTTAATTAGTGCTTGATAATTGACACTCATCCTAAGGCTTTTATTTGCCTTTTTATGAAATAAAACAAGGGTATTATATAAAGTTGTTTTGAAAGGATGAATGAATCTAATACAAATAAACTCTATCAATTATTTCCTTAATCTAATAATGATATGTAGTATAAAATGGTGGCGTCACTTTAGTACCATTTTAAATCAATGATCATTGTAGGAGTTCTTTCAACAACTTCAAATGCATCAAATCTTTATACTATTTAAGAACTTGTGCAATAACACTCCACCTCACTATACTAGTTTGATTTCTTAAATGCTATTATTATAAAAACACCTCCCCACCATTTCTCAAAGCTTTATCAATATCAAAGGCTGAAACCATGATTTTCCCTTTCTTATTACTATTAGACACCAAAAACTTATAACAATGAACAAAACAAGGACATACCACATTCATAATCATGATGCCGTTAAGGTATGACATAAAGCAACCTTTGTTTTCTTTAAATAATCCATGCTAAGGATGATGTTGAAGTCATCCAAATTCATCACCAAATTATCTTGTTTCCTTTATAATCAGTCCATAACTAAAGACATATCTATTAAAACCTAATTTTTTACCCCTAGTTTTTTAAAATATTTTCAAAATTGGATTTTTTTAAAATAAAATAATACTTTCACATTCAAAATTCAGTAAAATAGTGTTGTCTAAATAGAAATACTAATACTAGTCAAACCATAAGATTTTCCAGTTTGGGGTTAAATTGGACAAATGATTACAATTTGAAAGGTTAAGGGTTAATTTTGAACAAGTAAAAATACTCAAAAATAACTTTAAGTGCAATTGGTGGCTTAATTGAAAAGAAAATGGAAGAAAAGGGTTGAAATTAGCTTAAATATGAAGAATTAAAAGGTTAACAACCAAAACAAAAGAGGTGGTAAAGTGTAAGGGTCTCATTAATTCAATCAAGGATTTTAATAGAAAAATTAAAATTTAAGGTTAATTTAACCAAAAACACTTAAATTAAGGAACAAAGGACTTCATTGAAACATGTGAAAAAATATTAGGGTTGAATTAAATCAGATTAGGGAAAAAATTAATCTAAAAATAAAAGTCAAATTTAGTTCAAATTGAAAATTTACAAAATCAAGGGCTAAAACAAAAAAAAAGTGCTAAAGTTAAAGACCAAGTAGGATTAAAAAATAGTGTTGTTTTGTTCTATTTAAAATCTCTAATTTAAACAATGGTTGAAATAATGATTTATGTTTTAAATGGAATAATTAGTTTTATACGAAACAACATCATTTCATTAATCAGGAAAGGAAAAATAATAAAATAATACAAAACATTGTCATTTCAAAGACCATAAACAATGTCTTTATCATTTTCATGACGTGGCCATAAATGATAAGGGTTTAACCTTTTCTACGGAACTAATTTGAAGACCATTGGAACAATATCCTCAACCTTCCCCCTAACACAACACCTTTAATCCTAACTTGTTATGTTTATCTTTCAACCTCAAAATCATTATACTACAAGCCAAAAAAAAAATCTTTGACCAAATTAGGCAAAACCAATAATACATAAAAAATAGGTGAGTACCTTACTTTTTCAGTTTGCAGCTTAGACAAGGATGAGTGTGAACTAGTTGTTACGATAACTTTTCAATAATCTATGACTTTTATCATACTAGATCAAGAACCCTAATAACCTCACTTTTACCTATAAATAAGACCTAAAACCTACAATCAATAATGAAAGAGGAAAATAAAAATGAAAATAAGAAGAGAAAATAGAGAATAAAGAAAAGAAATGAAGCTAATAGAAGATAAAGATGGTATAAATTTGAGAATAAATTAAAAAAAAAGGAATATGAAAGGTTTGTGTTGAAGAAGGTTAAAAATGTTGGTCTTGCTCTGATAGTCTTGATGATATAGGTTTATTTGTTAACAACAACACTCTTGGTTTTTCTTATTGAGGTTGAGATGTCTAAAAATCACATTGACCTCCTTAAAAGAGCCATAACAATAGCCTCAAACCCCAAGTAATAGCTTTAAAAGGAAATATAAATTAGATTGACAGAAATAACAGCAGCTTTTCGTGGTGGTAGCAACCTTGTTGGTTTAACAATTCTTATGCTTATTTTTAAAGTTAGAGATGTCCCAATACTTATAATCACACTTTAAAAAGCAATAACAACAGTCTTTGATCTCAATACCAATTGTAAGTGATGGTTGTAAAGAGATTTTAATGAAAGTAATAAAGTTTAAGTGAGCTTTCTAACATTTTCTTTGAGTTAAATGACCCTTATTTAATCCCTTTTGAGTTGTCTTTTTCTTTCTTTCTTTTTTAGTCGTTAGTTTTTTCTTCCCCTTCCCTTGTTATTATAGGAAAAAAACAGGGGGGGACGTAGCTGGGGCGGCCACTATGCTGCCACCCCTTCACTATCTATCCAACAAGTGAAAAGTGGTCGGTGTCTTTTTAGAAGGAGTCGACGTCTTTTTAAAGTTGATGGCAGTGACAGAGAAAGGAAGAAAAATCATCTTCTTCCCCTACTTCGCGTTTTTAGGGGAAGAAGAAGACATACAATGCTTTCAAAACAACATCGTTTTGGTCCTTTATTTTTTTATTTCATTTTATTTTTTAAAGCATCACATGAAATAATGTCATTTTAGTCAAAACACGTAGTTTTATTTAAATGCGAAGGCAACAAAAACATGTTAAATTTCACTTTGGTCACCAATTTTTAGTTTGCTCAATCAAGTTCTAAATTGTAATTTTAATTTAAAATCAATGCAATTGCATTCCTGTCAAAAATCCAAAAGCGGCCCTAAAATTGACTACCTTTTTCACTTTGGTCACTAGTCTTAAAATTATGCAATTTGACCCTCAATTGAGTAATAAATTTCAATTGTTTTCAATTAGACCCCCTACTTACATGCCTTTTTCATTTTGATCCATGGTTTCAGATTTATTCAATTAAGTTTCTAATTGGCCATCAAACTTTAATATTTATGCAATTAAGCCTCTAATTTGACCAAAATAACTTTTAAAAATTATAATTTGACCTCCATACTTTAATTTCTTCCAATTAAAACCCAAATTGACTCCAAAAGAAATTTTTCTCGCAATCAAACTCTCTCTATAAATTCAATTAAACCTTCAATAAAATTTAATTGAGTCCATAAACATCTGATTTTGGACTTTTCTTACTCAAATTGAGTTTCTTTGTCAACAGGGCTATCATTAGTTAATAAAATACTATCAAATTTTGATCTTTATATTTTTTAACCTCCTTAACTAATTTTTAACCATTTCTTAGGCACAATGACATCCTTTGTTCACTGTTTATATTTTTTGATAATGTTTTTTTTATCTTGTTGTATTTTATTATTTTTTTAAAGAGAAATAAATATGAATAAAGGAATAACCCAAAAATGGGTTATAACAAATATAATGAAAGAGAGAAACACAAAATAAACAAGATAAGAATATAAATAAGATATAAGTTAACTAAGTAAAGGAAATGAAATGAAAAGCATAAACAATAGATTAATATAATATAAAATAAAACTTGAACATTATAAAATACAAAGAAAGAAAGCAAGAATATGAGCTTGATCTAAAAATCAAGATGCCAAAATATATAACAAATGCCTCATTTTATAGACGAAAATTCAGAATTATTGATTTGATGATAAAATATTGAGTAGATTATCACCTTTTAACTTTCTTATCTTTTTTTTTTAACAAAAGATAATTACTAATATTAGAATTTAAATAGATAGTCTTATGAAAGTTCTGAGAAATTATCTCAGCTTTCTAATAAAATAATAATGAGCTCATTTGGATTTTTAAAACTTGAGATATGAGCTGAATACTAAACAATATTTAGGCTGCAAGGTAGATTTTAACTTTTTTGTTATAACTACAATTTAAACTTAAAAAGAATCCTTTTGAATATTGGACTCTCATAAAAGCTTTAGACATATGTCTTAGCTTTCCATCCATATAAATTAGACGTAAATTTACAACTCTAATTATGATCCAATAATCAAATGGTGTTCTAGTTTGAATTCAACTAACATCTATTTTCTAAACTTAGTCCTTTCTTTTTTCTCAATTTGAGTAGTTAAACTCATTAATCAACACTTTAATTTATGTGATAGACCTGTATTTAAGAGTTGTTAAAGAGTTATTAATACTTCAAGTATAAAATGATGTTATAAAATCTTGATAAAAATACACTTTTAAATACTAATCAACTTAATAATATCCTTATTATTTACCTTGTCCTCATGTGCATTAGAGTGTGAAAGCACCATTTTTCTTTATTTTATACATCAATCTATATCAAATCACACTCAACAAGGTTAGACACCTTAATAGAATCCCCTCGTTTAACTAATAAGCAATTTAATACATGTATTGGTTTAATATATATGACTACTTCCTCTTGATCACCATCATTAAACCAAGATTGCATTGAGTTTCTCCTTTTTAAGGCATTCCTTTATATAGTATGACCCACTAAAAATAAACTTCTTGTGTTTGGCTTGACATTCTTTTTGTACACCTCTAATTATTTAGCCTTTTTTTTATTAGTAATATGTTTGGAACTACCCCACCAAACTTCCTTTTCTTGCCTTAGACTTTGAGGAGGTTATAACATTTCTCTCTTTATTAGTTTTCTAAAAATCCACTAACCCATCAACAAATGCAATAAAAGAAGAAAATTCCACCCTTCTATATTCTTAACTTTACTTGTGCCTACAATTAAAGTCTTGATAAAAAGCTAAACAACTTAACTTCTTAAGACATGTTCTCAATATCATATAGAGAACTAAACTCATTATTAATATATTCTTGCTCATACTTGTTTAGCTTCAACTTCTTCAAGTTTTTTTTTGTACAAGTTAAAAAGTATTATTTGACAAGAATTTTATTGAAATATTGTGATTTTTTTATGTGACAATTCTTACCTTTTCTAGTACCAATATATATGGTATAATAGTTTGATTATAGAATCAATAGTTTAATTATAGAAATGATAGCTTGATCATAGGATCAGTATTATTGATCCATTACTATATATGTACATATACATCTATATTGAAATTAAAAGTGAAAAATTATTCTTGATATTTGATTTCACGTAATTCTTTCAACTCCTCTTTCATATATTTCCTTATATCAATTTTGGGTCATCAAACATTCAGATCTTCCTTATATCTTATCTTTCACCACAACTTTACATCTTCTATAATTATAACAATGTCCATTTACTTGCGTAAACCAATATTGGCAACACATAAATATTGCTTCATGTCCCATTATAAGTTTTCTAATTTCTTGAACTCCTTGCCCCTACTAAAAGGTTTTTAGACTCTAATAGTTTTAGTTTTGAAGTACACACACTACCCAAGGTATTTGCTATTGCCCACTAAAAGATATATATTTTTCTATTTACTATTTGCAACCATCAACTTGTTTCTGTTGCAAGATCAATATACTACTTTGAAGCCTTTTTAGTGTTTTCCATGGCTATGATTAGCCTACCATTTATTAAGAAATCTTTGTCTTTTGTAATTTTCCATGGCCATCAAGCCTTCAAGATGTGTCAGTCTTTCTCAAATTGTTTCCATAGTTACGTGATTAGATGGTACATGAACTTGGGCCGCAAAGCTTTCAAGGCTTCAAGACAAAATTGCAATATAATACCACTTGTAAAAGGAGTGATTCTTTTTTTCTTGAATTTCAACGCTCTATGCATCAACATTATAATACCACCTATTAAAGAGGTGATTCTTTTTTTTAGAATTTCAATGCTCTGTGCATCAATCTATTCCCAACTAGATCCAACCTTTTCTCATTTATTTGATAATATACTTGCTTAGAACTAGGTGTTTCACATCTTGATAGAGGTTCTCTATACTCTTATGATTTATAAACAAGAAGAACACACAAGCAAACAAACAATGCTTGGGCAGTTCATCGCATACTGCTATAAACTTGGTGTTTTTAAGGACACCTTTAGCAATGTCCCATGTTAGTTAACAAGTCTACCATGATTTGGTCAAATTTCCTTCACCATCTATTGATCTATGTTATAACTTCCTTAGTTTACCACCCATAAATCAATTAGTCAATTCTTAGTACCACTTGACTTGGATAATCTGTTGCCCAACTCCATATCTTTTCAATATGAACTCTTTACTCACCATGTTGACCGTCAATTTTACCACTGTCTGCATGAGCTATATATACCCCATGCATCTTCCAAACAATGTGTTTATTGGAGCACTTATTGCACCTGTTAAACAATATTTATATAGATTTATTTATTAAGGGTAAAATGATATTTTTAGTTTAATTTATATATATTTTCTTTGTATTTAAGTTAACACCAAACACATAATAACAAATCATTAAAAATTTTAGCCTTTGTTTTGTGTTTAATCTTAATTATTTTAATGTGATATTAGAGTTGGTTTTATGAAATGAGGTTTAATCTTGAATATAGCTTTCATGTATCCAACTTTATTGTTTAAATTTTTTAGATTGATATTTTATCTTTCACTTCTGCAAATTTTGGTATTTTATCTTCCCTGCAGCTTATGTAATTTGATATTTGCATCTGGTTTCTGCAATTATTTTGCTATTTCATCTTCATTTTAGTTTTTATAATTTGGTATTTGCCTTCGGTTTCTGGAAATTTATTTCGTGCTTTGGTATAATCATATATTTTCAAGAAGATATTTGTTTAGTTTCTGTAATCTCTATTCAATTTTTGCAATTTGGTATTTTTTTCGCTACTTTTACATTCTAATTCTTTGTGATTGTTGATTATGACTACTAAAAGAGATGATTTGCTTTAATATGTGAGTGTGAGTTTGGATGGTAAGCATTAGTCTTATTCGAGCTATGTAATAAGAAATTTTATAAGGGTAAAAAGATATGGAGATATGGTAATGGAACCTATATGGTACCTAAAAATACTAAAGAAGGGGATTCAACTTTGATAGATGTATGGAAAGTAAATAATACAAAGATCATTACTTGAAACAACAACTCTATTGAGCATTCAATAGGTACACAATTGGTAAATTATGAGATAACAAAGGAGGTGTGAGATCATATACAAATGTTATTCACACAATTAAATTTTACAAGGCAGTATCAGTTATAGAATAACATACGAGCTCTTTACTAGAATATTATGAATATTTAGGAGTTTTGTTATACCATGACATATTTTGGGATTAGTTGGCTGTTACAATATTGGTATAATTAAAGGCACGTAATGCTTATATTAGGCATAGAAAGTAACAACGATTGATACAATTTTTAATAGCATTTTATAATGATTTTGAATGACTTGGAGGTTCAATACTGTATCGCTTTCTACTGTCTTTTATTGACTTAGTTGTTAGTGAGTTATTTGCTGAAGAAATACATCTTCAATCATATTCTGAGAAAAGATATTCTTCTTATTTGAATATTTTTATACTAGCAATACCCTTTAAGCAATTCTTCGATCATTACTACAAGCCTTATATAAGGGTTGACTTTGATGAGTGCAGTTTTTGTAAACAAAAAGGTAATTAAAAGGTTTAATATCTTAAGTTGAGACAGCAGAATCAAATTTGAAAGCCTGATAGTCAATCATAATCTAATGCTCATAGACCACCTCAGGATTATAAACCACTACACCATAATACCACAGTAGTAGCCTTTTCAAGCTCTATTAATAATCTTAATACTTCACAAGCAATGTCTATTTCTTCTTTCATAGGTTAGTTGCCTTATAGTTCCTCAAGTATGTCATATTATGAATAAGTTTTGGATTCTGATGTTTTAAATCACGTGTCTCTAGATTCTTCATACTTTTCATCCATTTTCCCTTCACCCTCCATTCTTCTTATGACTGCTAATGACATTTTCATGCCCTTAGCAGGTATAGTTCATTTTATTTAGCTAAGTTTATTATATCAAGGTGAAAAAGTTACACTAATAGTGTAAGAATAAGTATAGTGTAAACTTAACATGGACTTTAATTTTTGATACTAACATGTTTTGTATTTCTTATATTGTTCACTCTTTAATACTTTGCTTATTAAATGACTAATTTAGATTTATGTTATATAATACTTGGTACAACAAATACTTAGCACTCTCATAGCCCATACTATATGGTATAACCGACACTTGAGCTATGAAAGGAACTTGATTTGTTGTTAACATAAGTTATAATCATGAATGCTTGACAAGATTTACAAGTATTACTATTAATTGAATTATATAATTGATGTAATCATGTTAATAATTTATAATCTGATTGGAATCTTCTTTATGTCTGGTTTTTAATTGAATAACAAGAATTTATACTATACTTGTTTAACATACCATTAGTGGAACCTTTAACCTTGACATTTGTTATTATCATTGTTTAATCCTAACCTTAATATTCCATCTCAAAGTTCTCATCATCATCATATTCTTCTTCTTGTTTTTTTTTCTTTATTACTACTACTACCGCCACCACCACCACCATCACCACCACCACCACCAATACTACTACTATTGTTACTACAACTACTATTACTATTGTTATTGTTGTATTATTGTCATCTATAATTTATACAATTAACCTCCTTATAGTTAGACCCTGGTCTTGCCGGGTTATTTCTTACTTCGACACTCCTATGCTTGAGAGAAGACATCAATCTTTTAGTTATGTCAAGATGGTAGAGTAAGGAGAAATTTTATTGACTCTTGAGACATATTTTGGTAAGTATTTTTCAATGGTTATTTCAATATTCATAACAAGGTCTATCATAATACTTCTTGAAATATTCAGGTTTACAAACTCTCGCATTGTTATCACTTAATTCTGCTTATATACTCATTTATCATGTATATTCTGAAACCTTAATTTTCACACACACACACACACACATACACTTTAACATATGATTGTGGGTTGCATAATGGATTATTACATTATTTATGTTCTTTTGTTAAAGGTAACAATTAAGAGAAATGAATAGTATATAATTTGCAAAAGAAAAAAAATGATGATAATAAAAATATAGATAAGTTTAGTTTCATAGCCTCTCTAACTTAAGTAATTAAGCCTGAAGGGGTATTTTAATACCTAATACCCTAAAGTCAACTAACTTAGGAGCTATCGCCTAACGCTTGTTATATGGGTTAAGGAGAAAAACATAAGAAAATCAAACATTGTATTATCTATATATCAAGTATCGACAACCCGAGTTACTAAGCTTGTAAGGGTGTCTCAACATCTAATGTCCTAAGACCAACTAGTTTGGGAGTCACTAGCCGAAAGCTCATTAGATGGGTTAAAAATATATTATATTTTAAGTTACATGTATATATATATTTAAAAAAAAGAGAAAAAAAATCTCAACCTAAAGAAGTTAATCTTAAACATTAGAACAAATTTTTTTTTCTTCCAAGTAAAGCCTCATAACTATGTGTTGATATATTGAGCATTAAAAAAAAGATTTATTAATATCTTGTTCAAGAGGTGTTGAGTAGATATATAAATTTAATGAAAGTTTGTTTATCCGGATAAATTAATAGAAGTTGAATGATGAATACCTTGTTTTGTGGAATTTACAAATTGTTTTTCTATTTTAATGCTTTGATTTCTAGCGACTAGTAATAAGATGGTTAGAAGGTGTGATTAATACTTAAAAGTACATTTTTATTAAGGTTTTATATCATTATTTCGCACTTGAAGTATCAATAACTCCTTAACTAAAACATGTTTTATAATAACATATTTAATAATATAAGATACCTTTAATTTATGGTAAATGTTCATTTTCAATGTAGATCTATCACATAAATAAAAGGATTGATTGATAAATTTAAGAACTAAAATTGAAAGGACAAAGAGATGACCAAACTTATAAAATAAACGCTAATGTAGTCCAAACCAGAACACTGTACGGTAACTAGGTCATATTTGAAGTTGTAGATCTCGGATTTAAGTCTACTTTATATGGATGGAAAGGTAAGACATACCTACAACTTTTATATAAGCCCAAGATTTAATAAGGCTATTTTTAAGTCCAAATTATAGCAATAATGAAGAAGTCTGAATTTATTCTGCAGTCCGAACACTGTTCAATGTTTGACCCATATCTAGAGTTCTAGAAGACCAAATAATATCCATGTTTTTTTAAAAAGCTGAGATAATTTCCTACAACTTTCATATTTTGAAGTGGTCCCAATTCTGAAGTTATCAATGACATTTTGGGTAGAAAAGAGAAGTTAAGGATTGTCACCAAGTCAAGAGTTGGCCACCCACTCATAGATTATTCATCAAATCAATAGTTCCTAATTTTGGCTTATAAAGGAGGCATTTGCCATATATTTACATACTTTGGTTTCCAGATCAAGATCATACTCTTGCTTTCTCTCTTTATATTTTTGTAATGCTTATGTTTTATTTTCATTAATAACTTGTTTATGACTTTTAATTCTTTTCCTTTACTTAGTTAACTTTTATCTTATTTATGTTCTTATTTTGTTTATTTCTTTTTCTTTCTTTTATTATGTTTAGTTAAGTTTATTATATCAAGGTGAAAAAGTTACACTAATGGTGTAAGAATAAGTATAGTGTAAACTTAACATGGACTTTACTATTTGATACTAACATGTTTTTTATTTGTTATCTTATTCACTCTTTAATACTTTGTTTGTTAAATGACTAATCTAGATTTATGTTGTATAGCACTTGGTACAACAAATGTTTGACACTTTCATAGCCCATACTGTATGGTATAACCAATACCAAAACTATGAAAGGAATTTGATTTGTTGTTAACATAAGTTATAATCATGAATGATTGATGAGATTTATAAGTATTAACATTAATCAAATAAGATAATTAATGTAATCATGCTAATAATTTATAATCTAATTAGAACTTTCTTTGTGTGTGGTTTCCAATTGAATAAAAAGAGTTTATATTATACTTGTTTAACATACCATTAGTAGATTCTCTAACCTTGACATTTGTTGTTATCATTGTTTAATCCTTACCTTAATCTTCCATCTTAAAGTTCTCATCAACTTCTTCCTTTTCTTTACTCTTGTTGTTGTATTATTGTTATCTATAATTTATACAATTAATCTTCCTACGGTTCGATCCTGTTTTTGTTGAGTTATTTATTACTTCGACACTTCTGCACTTGGAAGAAGACATCAATTTTTTGATCATGTCAAGTTTTTGACCTTTAATTTATGGTAAATGTTCATTTTAAATGTAGGCTTATCACGAAAATGAAAGGTATGTTATATTATTAGATATGTGATTATAAAACATGCTGTGGTTAAGGAGTTATTAATACTTCAAGTGTAAATTGATGATATAAAATCTTGATAAAAATACACTTTTAAGTACTAATCACTAGTATTACTGTTGATTTGTTTTTTTTTTTAAGTTCTTCATCTTCTAGTTTTTATTTATGGCATTCTTGTTTAGGACATATTTCGTCTTCTCGTTTAAGATTTTTGGTATCCTTAGGAGCTTTAAAAAATTTAAAATCTTATAACATTTTTTATTATAGTAGATGTAAACTGGTAAAATTTTCTAATTTTTCTTTTAATAAGTATGTCTGTTTCTTCCTCACTATTTGACTTGATTCATTCTGATATATGAGGACCTTCTTTCATTGCTATAAAAGGAGGGTCTCAATAGTATGTCTCTTTTATTGATGATTATACTTATTATTGTTGGGTTTATTTAATAAAACATTGTTCTGAATTCTTTAAGATACATGCATCTTTTCGAGTTCTTATCAAAACTAGATATTATACAATGATCAAATGTTTTAATTATGATTTAGGTGGAGAATGCACTTTTAATAAATTTTATCAATTGCTTACCTTAGATGGAACCATCCACCAAACTTTATGTACAAATACTCATGAACAAAATGGTGTTACTGAAAAAAAATATAGACACATTATAAAAAATGCTCATTCTCTCTTGTTGTTTGCTTTTGTTCCTAATGAGTTTTGGGGAGAAGTTGTTCTTACTACCGTAAGTTTAATTAATACAATTTCATATTCTTACAGTTTGGGTCTATCTTCTTTTAAAAAGTTATATAGGCATGTCCCTAATTATTCTTCATTTAAAGTTTTTGGTTATATTTGTTTCGTTCTTTGTCCTCATGTAGAACGCAGTAAGTTATCCTCTTGATTCGCTATTTGTGTCTTTTTAGGTTATGGTGAATGCAAAAAGAGGTGTTGTTATTTTGATCCAATAACTCAAAAACTTTATACATCTCGTCATGTTGTCTTTCTTGAGCACACATATATTTTTTTATTCTATCCACTACTGATAGCCTAACTAAACCTGATCTTATTCTTATAGACCCCTTTTCTAAGGATTTTGATTATAATACCTCTCTTCATGTTCAACCAATTTATACTTATAACTTTGCAGGTAATGATACTTTACTATCTAATATACATGAAACTTCATTCTCATCTACAATCTCTCAAGCTTCATCTGGGATTGTGGATCCACCTCTATATCAGTCCATCCATATTTGTAAGTCCACAAAGCTATCATATTTTGATTATTCTTGTTATTCTTCATCATTTACTTTCTTGTAGCTTTTATTCATTTTCTCTTTGAGCTCTCTTTATATAAAAAGGTAATTCTACATCCGTTTTGGCAGCAAGTTATGGATGAGGAACTTTCTGCTTTATATAAGATAGATACTAGGAATCTGTTTTCTTTACCTCCTAATAAGAATGTTGTTAGTTATCATTCGGTATATAAGATCAAGACTAATTTTGATGGGTTTATTAAGCGATACAAAGATAGGTTAGTTGTAAAAGGATACTCTCAACAAATGGTATCAACTATGAAGAGACATTTGCCCTTGTTGTAAAAATGACTATCTTTTATACTTGTATTATTATAGTTTCGATTCATTAGTGATATATTTTTTAGTTTGATGTTAGAAATGCCTTCTTGAATGGAGATCTTTAAAAAGAAGTTTATATGACATCCTCTCCGAGTATTTTACATGACTCTGGATATATTTATAAGCTTAAGAAAGTATTATATGGTTTTAAAGAAGCACCTCATGCTTGGTTTGAGAAATATTATATTGTGATCTCATCTCTTAACTTTGTTTCTAGTGTTTATGATTCTATTTTTTATTAAGTGTATTGATGCAAACCGTATCATTCTGTCTTTATATGTTAATGACATGATTATTACTAGTGATGACATTGATGATATTTCAGTTTTAAAAACAGAATTGACTAGATAATTTGAAATGAAGGATTTGAGTTATCTTCGATATTTTCTAGGTGTTGAAATAGCATACTCACCTAGAGGTTACCTTCTTTCTCAATGAAAATATATTGTAAATATTCTTAAACGAGATAAATTTACTAATAACAAGACTGTGAATATTTCTATTGAGGCTAACGCAAAATACTTTTCTTCTAATAGTTTGCATCTGATAAATTCTATTTTATAGCATACTATTGTTAGTAACTTGGTATATTTTATCATTTCTCATTCAGATATTGCATATATTGTTTATATTGTTAGTTAATTTGTTATTTTTCTTATTATTATTCATAAAACAACTGTTTTTTGTATTTTTCAATATCTTCAGGTATAATTTTAATCTTTTGATTTTAATTGTATTAATAGCACCGAGGCCCTCCTAGAAGTCAATAATAGAATGATAGGCAACTATTCCTGAAATTGGCTTCTAACCTCTTGCAACTGGGAGACAATAATTGATGGAAGAATCTGACAAGACGCGATGGTGATTGGAGCTTTATCAAATTGCTGAAGGAATGTACTTACTTTACCTGTATTTGGTCTCTTTCAAATTTATAAGAAAACTGAAAATAATAACTATGGAAGTAAAAGTAATTGATACTATACCACTTTCCTTGGATTACTTGTATTCAATCAAAGATCTAAACGCTGCACTTATCCAAGTTTCTATCTTTTTTTTTTCATGGACCCCCAACTCGAGTACCGCAGAAAGTGTGGATGGACAGAGATGGTAGGTAGCATGTCAATGAGTTACAGCTCACTGTCCATTTAGAAGAAGTTACAACAGCACGATCTAAATATCGATGCAAGAAGATATAGAGTTAATAACAATATAACGTGGACTAAACTATGCCAAGTAAAGAAAACTCGAACGTAAAAATTAGTAGTATAGTGCGCCTTAATGTCGGAGAGGGCCATTACATATCCTAAAGTCAATGATAATGCTGACACTAAAACACGCTGATATGTTTCTGAATTTATTTTGTCTTCGAGAGTGGACCTGATAGGATTCCAGTTATGATTAAAAGCAAAAGAGAGGCTTTGTTTGGTGCAAAGTAGTATTTATTCTCAGGGATATATGCTAGCTTTTCCACTGGATTTCAAGTTCCTTTAACATAAAGAAGCTTTTTTATGGGACTTAAACGGTCACCTTGCTGGGTGGTAAGCAAAATGATTATCTTAAATAATCATATTATCTTTTGTCATTAACTTATTCTATTACGAATAGTAGCTGCGGCGAACTTCAATCATGGGACATGAATCATGTGGACTCTAGATTTTTCCATTTCTTTTTTGGCTTAACTATACAATGGTTTGTAGTGACGGTTGCTTTCTTGGGCAAGAGACCATGACTGTCCCATGAAATGGTCACAAGCAATATCGTGATGCATGCGCAGCTACTCTGCAAGATGCAGAGCACAACATCGCTTGGATAAGAATTTCTACCCAACTCATAAATTAAGCAAGGATTCCCTATAATTGATAATGATTTCCCCTTTCAGCAATTTGGGTTGCAGCCATCTTAATCCATACAAACGATTGATCTTTCTTTACGGAATTAGTTGCTAACTGAAACATTTTAACATTCACTTTCTGATAGATTATAGATTAAATTGAATAAGATGGAAACATCAATAGATATACGTTCTTTAACTACCTGAGAGTTTCGTATGGTCCAAGATGAACTCTTACAGTAACTCATTGCCAAGGAAATGAAATCTAACGAATGGAATGAAGTTTTTATGAAAGTGACTGTCACATGTGTTTGTGCTTGCGACCCTTCATCCTTCATCTTGTGCTTCTTATTCGTTATCTTTGATGCTTTATTTATAGTAACAGAATGTACTGTTAGGTTGCCTCGTTCTTGTTTCCTCAGGGAAGAACTTGGAAGGAGCTTATGGACACACGAATAGAAGGATAGCTTGAAGGAAAAGGGCAGTAAAATAGAATTTATTTCTGTGAAATAATGTTTATTTATAATATAGTAATCAAGGTAAATATTTTCTACATGGAACAAACTGATACTCGGTGCTACAAGAAACTGATATCTTTATGGAAGCAACAGAATCTACTAGAAAGACCTTGGACAACTCTTAAAAAATAAAAATAAGACGACTCCAAATCCTCCTCGAAGAAGATTAAGCAGCTGCAATTGGACCCAGATTGACAGTGCTTTCTACAGCTTTCATGGCTTCAAATCTTGGCTCCTTAGCCTGGAATTTGAGGCCAGCATACAGCTTCATGTAGTCATCAAATACAAATTTTGGGTACACTTTTTTATTCCCTTCTGCTTCCTTCTCCACCAAAGCTGGTGCTGGATAGATAACTGCTTCACTTCCAGGGTTATAGAAAGAAGCTACTGACATCCTAGTGCCATCCGTTTGAGCAATCACTCTGTGCTCCACACTCTTATACTTGCCATTGGTGATCACCTACACATCCAGAGAATTTAGTATGGTCAGAAAATGTAAGGTAGATTTGATTCTAGCTAGGTTACAGTAGTTTAGGCAGATTATAGGGTATATACCTCGAGTTGGTCACCAAGGTTGACAACAATGGAGTGGCGCATTGGGGGCACATCAATCCACTGGCCATCCTTGAGAAGCTGGAGGCCGCTGACTTTGTCATCTTGGAATAGCAAGATGATGCCACCAGCGTCGGTGTGGGCCCTGAGACCCTTCACCAGGTCTGGTTTGGGGCATGGTGGATAATTGCTGACCTTTGTGCCAAAGGTTGGACTACCGTTTGATCCATAGAAAGCCCTTTTGAGATACCCCTTTTCAAGTCCAAGATTCTCACATAACAAGTCCAGGAGCTCTTCTGCGAGTTTCTCCAACTTCAATGCAAATTCTTTCATCACCTTCCTGTATCAATCAGGTTTTTTTTTTTTTTTGCGGTAAATATCATGGTGTGTTAGTATTATACACAATCATGCCCCTTCTAGCAACAATTATATTAGTGATTTAGATTAACATTTACTACCAGACAAACACATCTATTAACTACCATACCCTTTGAGCTTCTTTTTTGAGAGGGGGGGGGGGG
>SRLM01000403.1:726842-868183 GCA_015708895.1 Populus ilicifolia | reverse complement strand
ATATATATATATATATATATATATACCTGTACTCGTCATCGAGATCGGGGATCTCAGCTATGTTTGACTTAGGGAGATGGCGTAAGTAGAAGGTGCTCTCCCAATCCATATCTTTGATCTCTGTTTGGACACCGTCAAGGGCTTTGCTTGCCACCAATTCCTTGAACCTCTGCTCCATGCATTTCTTGTAGTGCTCCTTTGTCATTCTCTCTACGGTGTCCAACAACTCATGGGATATGCCATGGTTCAATAGCTAAAAGAGTTCAAAAGAAAACAAAAAACACCCGTTTTTAGAAGAAGAGGAATGATGGAAGGCTGGGAGATAGCATTTTATAAGAAAAGGAGGTTTAGACATACCTCAAAGAAGCCCCAGTTCTCACAGGCATCCTTGATCTTTTCCATGGTGGCTGCTCTCTCCTCGCCATTTAGCTTCTCCATGCTAATCACTGGGAACTCCATCTCTCTTCTACTCACTCTGCAGCTTCTCTCCAAAGTAAAAGCTTAGTTAGTTCTTTCTTGCTTCTTTCGGATACTAAGGTGTGGTGGTATTTATAGGGGTGCGAGGAGGATTAATGAAGTGAGCGTGGGGCCAAAGAGATAAAATTTAAAAGCATGGAAATTACTAGCGGTGGCAAATGGAAGAGTAATGTAATACATGTTTTTTAGTTTTGATAATGAATGTTTGGTTTCCTTGTTCAGCCATCACTTCTCTAATAGTGGAATTGGACCCACTTAGGTGGCTGATCTCTTTCTTTCCGATTTTTACCCAACGTGCCTTCACCACCTTCCATGCTTTACTCCTTTTATATATATATATTGAATACAGAACGCCTTAAACTTTTCTTTTTGCTCCCATTAAGGAAAGACGCTTTCAAACATGGATGCTTTTTATGTCTTGGAAATTGCCTAGCTCTTTCCCTTTAAGCACTTCTCGTACACAAATTGAAAGCAAATCTTAGCCACTCATTTCTGTGGACTGTCCCATGAATTAAGTAATCAACAAACAATCCCAATATTGCTTGGAAGATACAATTATATTCTTTATTGAAAAAAAAATGCGAAAGAAGAGATTTGTTATTAGTTTATATTTATGTCCTTGGACTAATTTAAACATAAATAACAAAGGTGTAATTGTAAATTGGAGTTGAAGATTTTTCTAGTCCCCCCACCCCGCTCCATCACCTCTCCAATTTAGAGGGAGATATTTTAATAAAGAGGATCGGAAGGGAATGAAGGCTCAAAAGGTTCTCCATAAATCCTTTCCTAAAAATTATCGATCATTCATCCATGATGTTAGCTTGGGGCATGGATAATTTGTCCACTTACGTGTATAAATAAACTGTGAATTTAGTCCTTAAAGCACATATTTCATGAAGATGTTAAGTATCCAATGTTATCACGCTAAATCACTAAGAATTTATCATTAAGAACATAAGAATTACGTCTCAAATAGGATCATTAGAGAATTATATTTGACCTTGCACTTGCAACTTTACGATCCTTTCTCAGTTTCTTTTTGGTCAGTCTCGTTACAAATCACAGCGCATGTTTTAGCCATTTTCCTTATACTGGAAAGCCCAAGTTGTAGTAGAGCACACGAAAACAAACACAATCGAGGATTGAATCTTTGCTTAATTATTAGGATTCCGAAATCTATTTGAATTTTGCTTCTTATGAAATAAGGATTTCCTTTATTTAAAGGTAATTTTCATCGAACCTAAACATTTATATATAAACGTCATGCTCCTTTTCCTTGTTTCAACGTCAATCACAGCTTAGTCTCATGCATCTTGTCCAGGTTGTCTTGAAAGAAGTTGTGCTGATTATCTATGGATGCATTAGTTGATGATTTCCGACCAATTCTAACTAGTCAGTTATGTGTCGCTGAGAATTAGCTAGTGACCAAAACTATACAGAAATGGACTATAGAGACTGAACTGTAAGATTGCTGTGAAATGTCCAAAATATAGTTTATATATATATATATGTTACAAAGATCATTTAATTTGTTTGGGAAACAACAGGGTTTTGCCGGCCATTTCGTTACTCAATGAATCCCATGTTCTTTTGGATTTTAGAGGTATTGTTAGATATTAATTATATAGTGAAATGCATGAAAAGTTAACATAATAAATTCTATTTCTATGCGAACGAAAAATCAATACTTGTAAATTACCTAATAATCTTTAATTACATTAACAGACAATGGAGGGACGGTAGCTTTCGTAAATTAAATTATTCGGGTACAAGTCCACGAAAGACTAGATAAGTTTGGTCTGCATTGTGGGGGACTCCAAAGAAACAACGAAAAGTGAACAACATTATTTTATTATGTAATTCATGTTGATATTCAAGCAATGGAGAAACAAAGAAGCGAAACGTATGGAAGGCAAAAATAAAATAAAATAAAATTCATCCCTATCAGTTTTCTTCTTTCCAGACCGTTTCTTTCCTCTAAGCTATTGGTGCAATTGAATATATCCCTTTATATATATATATATATACACACACACACACACACACACACACACACACACACACACACATATATATATATACACACACGCACAACTTTGAAACCCATTTTTCAAACGAAGAAAAAAGCTCCATTAAAAAAATCTATTATAATTTATTTTTAAATATGATTAATAAACTTATTAAATATGAAGTTATGATATGAGATTTTTTTTAAAAATAAATCTTGATACGATAATTTTTAAAATATTTGTAGAAGATTCTAGAAGCTATGCTGTCTTTAAAGATAAAATTTTATTATCATCAAAATCAAAAATACCCTCCAATAAATCTTATAAGTTATTGTTTAGGATTTACTATATATTTTTAATTGATTTTTTTCTCCTCTTAGGCATAAAACTCTTATTATTTATTTATTTTTACTTAGGATATTTTCCTAGTATATAAGCAACCTAAAAGATCTCTAATAATGAGTTTTGATTAGAGAAAATATTGAGTTATGAAATATTGAATTAGAGTTTTTGTATAATAACCTGTTAAGCAAAATTTTGTATTGTTTAAATTTGTTATTTTTATTTGTATTGGTTTATATTAGAGTCTAAAGATTCTTGTTGGTTAGTTATTATTTGCTATTGAATAACTATAATTAGAAGAGATGGTCGTATACTAGGACATGCTCGTAAAAGAGAAGTTAAGGAAATTCTCCCTCTTGTAAGAGATGTTTAAGTAAGAGTTGTTGATAGAAGCCATGCAAACACAAATTATAAAACTAACCCATCAATTAGTGATGATACAATCATAGAGGCAAATTAAAAATTTTCGAGTCAATTGGTATATATGGAGAAGAGAAATCTAAATGATCGGGAGGAGAGTAATCATAGATCCATTGCTTGTTTTGAGAGCCTGTTTTGAAGGTATAGGTATAGGACATAACTTCTTGATCATCATAAGTATCATGAAAATTTTGGTGATCCTATTTATGGTGAGATAGATATAAATCACTATTCTCCATTAATTTATAATGTTTATTTTTTTATGATGATTATGTTGATAATAATCGGTACACCATCATGACAACAACTCACATGTCTCTCAAAAAGTGTGGAGCCACCCCACACATTAGCGCGTGTATAACACATGCTAATAATTTTTTTTTTAAAAAAAAATTGTATTATCCCTAATCAGACTTAATAATAACAAAAAAAACCATAAGAAATGATAGAAACACCAAAGACCAACTACTAGTAAATTAAATATAGAATGATGAAAAAAAATTAATTATATAAAATAAAAAAATCAATTAAGAGAATAAGGACCAAAATGGAAAAAAAAAGTCAAATTAACAAAAGAATCCAAAATAAAAAATAAAAATCAAGAGAATGAGAATAAAAATGAGAATCAAATATGAAAAAAAACATGGATCCAAAGATGTAATTTAAAACTAATTAAAATTTGATAAAAAAAACTAAGAATTAAACTTAAAGATTAAAACATTGAAAGCCAAACTACAAAATTATAAAATAAAAGGACAAGCTTGAATTTTTTTTCAATGGCTAGCATGAAATTTAAGAGGAAAGAGAAAGAGAAGAGAAAAAAAAAGGAATAGGTAGCCAACGACTAATTGTAAGTACGACTAGTATACTTGTCAACCCAAGTTGAGGAGAAATCTAGGCAACTTTCAATATCATAACAAAAGATAGCATTTCTTTGACTAACAATAGATCATGTGCGGTTCAAAGAGTATAGCGCCGTCCCAGATGTTGGTGCGTTGATAAATATTTTTTAAATGGAAAAAAATCAATTGTCTCTTTCCCCACCTAATAATAATAGAAAAACTTTGAAATGCTAATTAAATTTTAAGGGTAATGCTAATTAAATAAAAATAAATTTTAAGAGCGATTTACTAATTTTATCATGTATTAAAAAAAAATAGATAATCAACGATTAATTATAAGTATGACTAGTATATTTGTCAACCCAAGTTGAGGAGAAATCTAGGTAACTTTCAATATCATAACAAAAGATAGTATTTCTCTGACTAACAATAGATCATGTGCTGTTCAAAGAGTATAGTGCCATCCTAGATATTTGTGTGTTGATAAATATTTTTTAAATGGAAAAGAAATGGATTGTCTCTTTCCCCATCTAATAATAACATCTAATAATAATAGAAAAACTTTGAAATGCTAATTAAATTTTAAGGGTAATGCTAATTAAATAAAAATAAATTTTAAGAGCGATTTACTAATTTTATCATGTATTAAAAACTTAAGCTCCCCATAATTTCCCTTATAAGTTTGACAATAACATTTGCATGCCAAGAAAGAAGATGGAATTATTGTGAGCGTGTTCATAGTATTTAGGCGATCCCAATGAGTTTTCTCACTCTTTCTTGGCAAAGCAAACCCCTGGCCCGGCCACAGCACGCATGGAGGTCTGCGGATGGAACCATGTGGACAATAATGAGCCCTTGAGTAAAGGAAATCCAATTTGGGCAAACCCCACTTCGGCAAGCTTTCGACAATCCACGCCCATTTGGCTATGCTAGAGATGGGACCTCCGCCTACCTGCGCGTCGTTTCTTTGTTTTTTTTTTTTTTTAATAAAAAAAGGTGTCCAGATTCCTTCTCTTTGTTTCTTAAGTGTATTTTAATTATTTGTGCTGACGAGGAGGAATTCTTTTCCTACGATTTGGGATGCATGAAAAATGTCATATATTGGATAATTTGAATCATAGTTTATATGTGTGAGTGTGTGTATATAAATATACACTTCCTCTTTCAATGGTCACCTTCGATTTTCAAGTGTTAGCTATTTTTTATGAAATCAAGAATTCGCAAAATACTCCAAAGGTACCGAAAGAAAAAAAGACAAAAGGAGAAAGTGACGTTGTCGAGTATATGGCCCGTAGACAGCCCGGGTCACCGTATATGGGCACCGATGCATGCATTTATGCATCTGCCCCATCCTTCGCTTTAAAAGCATGTCCTGTCGAGCAAGCATGCATGTTCAAGATTATACTCCTTCATACGGATAAACATCTGCAAGCAAAATCCATCGCGCACAGTACATTCATATCGAGTTGGTAGCGTCTGACTTGCATTATCGTCCCTCATGGTCATGCTTGTTAATTAAATTACATCTTCAAGGAATAAATTGGTTGATTAGAAGATAAAATTAAAATAATTTACTAATTGAATTGATACAGGAGCAAATTGTTTTTGGTAAAATAGTGATTTCTTGTAATGTAGTGTTTTTTAGGTGTAGCATGGTCAAGCCGTACTATTTCTAACTTAATTGGTTGGTTGTGGCACGTAATAGTTTGTAAAACAAATTGATTATTTTTGAAAATAACAAGAAAAATCTTAAAATTGTTAAAATCAAGAAATTTTAACGAAATTTTTTATATCTAAAATTCCAATGACTTATGTAATGATGCAATGACTATTATCGTTGGAAATTCTTATAAAAATTTAAACACGATCCAACAATTAGATAAATAATTAAGGTTATTTTAAGATGTTATTCTGATTTGGTGTAACTAGACATTCTTTGGGATCCAAACATGTCTTACTAGTCTATAAATATATCTGTTAAGTCATTTATATAATCTATCTGATGTATTCTCTCATTTAGTTATAAAATATTTTTACTGTACTATTCAACATTACTCATTACTTTATAAATAATAACTTTTTAAAATTTTAATTAGAACTTATATTTTAGTTTACAAATTGGGTAAAGATATAAATATTTTGACTTATAAGATATATTTGAAATAAAAACTTCATAAAATTATGATTTTTATATAATACAATCGATTAATGCAATTAGATCTAACTAATTAAATTATAATTAATATAATCTATTCATTTCATTCTTTGTTAGAAACACGATAAGGTTAAATTATATTATTTCATTATATTTTTTAAATAATATTATTCCTTGAAATGTTTTTGGTTCGCTGAGCTAATTGAAAAAAAAAATCCCACCTTAAGGCATTTACCTTGAAATTTCATTAAAAGTAGACTTTCAAACCTAATGATTATACCGTGTGGAATACAATTCTTTAGGTAGAGGTATTAAATTGGCCAGGAATCGTACATGCGTACAAGGAAAAATTGCCGTGGATATGATGGTAATAATATAGGAATATACCTTTTGCAACAATTATATATCCAATACATAGTTTTCTTCTAATATTTGTGATCGTAGTTTTTTAATTATAAAATGTAATTAAAGAAATGCGTATTCCATAATGTTATTAAAAATGTGAGAGGGTACTTGATTATTATTATTATTATTATAAATTTGTTCTAGTGGGTATTTAAGAGTGAATTCAAATTTATGTTTTTTTTGTTAAAATTTGAAATTTATCTTTGTTTTAAATTAACTTTTTATATTTTTAAATTATTTTGATATATAGTTATAAAAATAAATTTTAAAAAATAAAAAAAATATTAATTTAATATTTTTCTAATTGAAAAATGCTTTAAAAAATGATCACCACTGTATTCCCATTGCGTAATCCATCTTTCATTGACCACAACAAAAACTTCACTTAAAATTCACGTGTAAAAAGAAACATAGAACTTTCTCAAATAGAAGTTCTAGTCAGTAATTTGACTTCCAGCTCCATTCGGACCCCTTGCTAGATAGCTGCGGCTATCCGGTCAAATGTGAGGACTTCCAATTCCGAGCGCTATTTGCGAGCCCTCGGGGGTATTGGAAAGAATAGCGTCCTCCGTATACGGTGGACGGTGGAGGCGCAGCATCCTTGTCAAATTTATTTTCCCATGCCAAACTATACTGGTGGCTATCTTCTGATTCCTTAAGTTATAATTAGTAGCTTATTAATTAATTTCCATGGTCACAATTAGGCATTTAAATATAAGTTTTGATGATAATATGTATATATATAAGATTATTTAATATTTAAAATGATGGTAAATCAATATATTCATGTACTTTAACTTGTTTTTTTTTAATTATAAGAAACTCCAAGCTTACAATAGAAATTTTAAGTATTTGTAAAAATAGTTCTAATTAGAAGAACTTAAAGACCTCTCCGATAATAAAATTAATATCTTTATAAAAAATATATTAAATAATTTATAATAACTTTAAATTTTAGGAATAAAAATATTTATTCTTGAGTTTTAAGTTTGTTAATACTATAAAATCTAAGTATTTTTATCTTAAGAGATAAAAAAAAAATTATGAATATTTTATTTGGATGATTCAAAGGATATTTTATACCCGTTGAATCTTGTTATTTTCATAAAACAAAAAAGTTAGAAAATCTTGTGCTTTTAGTGACATTAATGAAAGAAAAATATATTTTACATAACATTAATGAGATTATAAGTATAATGTATCTATATAGATCTTATATAAACTTATAAGTATAGGAAAATTATTATTTTAATATGAACAATTATTCTAGATGAAAAGGCATGATAATTTATTATGTTTTTAACACTTATTTTATAGAAAAGAATCTAGGATCTAGCATAAAGCCTTGAAATTTAGTAGTGTTTAAGTTCTTAATCATGTTACCCTAGATTTGATTGACTGTCATGTTCAAATGCCTCAAACTCGATAGGCTGTAAATGTCAAATGTCTTGGGTGTGACATATTTGTCAAACCCACACTATTATAGACTTGGTTAACTTCTAAGTCTAAGTACCTTGGATCTTACATGTTGGTCAAACTCACGTTACCTTGTATTTAGTTAACTATCAAATCTAAGTACCTTGAATTTGGTATATTTCTCAAGCCCATGTCATTTTAGACTTGGCTGACTATCAAGTCTAAGTATAATGGGTCTCGAATGTTTATCAGATTCATTTGATTAAAAACGATTTTTATTTATACTAATGATTGTTTTATACTTAAAAATTATATATACAATAAGCTAGTTTTTTTTTTTTAATAACGGAATGAGTTTTTATACTAGTGTTGTTGATGAATACTTTTAGTGATGGTAAGGTGAGTTAATATAAGAAAAGAGAAAAAAAACTTTTTTTCTATAAAAACAAACATATTATTTATAAAAATATAAAAATTAATATTCTTTTATAACTATTAAGGATTTTAGACAAGGAGCCCTTGACTAGGCTATTTAGACATTTTTTTTAACCTGAGTAGTAGCGTTGAAGAAGGGCCTTCAATCTCTTTGTTCTTTACTTTCATCAATAAATAAAATAGACTTATAAAATATATATATATCAATTTGGGGTTGTACCCACTATTGAAGAACACCCCTAGCGGGTGTAAATGAAAAGCCTTTCTTGGGCCCAGAACATGAGAGGGTTTGTAATTGGTTAGCCAACCTCCATACTAAATATGTTATCAATTGTTCGGCTAAAGGGCTATATAGTATTTTATGTAATTTATATTTTATATTTTTTTTTTGTTTTAAAATCTTTCATTCCCTAATTGTTTCCTTATATAGGGTCTTTACGTGGGACTGCTGGATGCAAATATAATAGGTTTATCCCATCAATGCCTAATTACATTGCTACGCCTTCTTCTAATAACAACTCCTCTTCAACAAAAAAAAAATCATCTATTGGAGCGAAGATAAAAGGGTTAGGTCTTCTATATAAATGAATGTTGAAGAGATTTTTATAATCCAATTCAAGTTGATGATATCTTCGAAGACATCCATGTAACTGACCTTCTTGTAAACAAGATTGCTCAAAAGATAGCAAGGGAGCCTTACTTCTTTAGAGAAAGAAAAAGGTCATGAAAGAGGTTATTAAGTATTATCAAGCTAACAAGTCTAAAATACATAGACCTAAAAAAGAAAAGGCTGCTCAAGATATTGAGATAAACTCTTTTAGAATTGTATATTGCAGGTTGCAAGGGCATATATCAACTTAAACCCGTAACTTGGAATCAACTAAACAACAATTAGCTAAGGTCTGCAACTATATTAAACACTTGAAGAGAGAGATGACTGATTTAAAGAAAGAGGTAGTTGAGCTTAGAGGTTAAGAGATATTCTAAGAGAGGAGTTAAAGATAACTAGAGAGAGGGTTTAGAAATCTTATGCAAGAATAGAAAAACTAAAGAATTCTTCCTCTCCTTTTTTGATCGACTATGGAGAGCCTATATCTTTTACAGAGAAAAACGAATACAAGCTTTCTTGGTCATGTCAAACTTGTATTTCTTTAACTTGTTTAGATAAATACAATTTGAATTTAGTGAGAGTTTTCCAGATGGTCAAGTCCTGAACTTTGTTAATGTTTTTCCTATTAAATTTGCCTCAACCAAGAGTATAGTTTTTTGGCTTAGGAACTTGGCATAAAGATGTAGGTTTCTGAGCTCTTCAAGCCTTAAATTTGATCATAAAACTTATATTGTATTTTTAAAATTATTAAAATTCATGATATATTACTTTTGTATGATTCAATTTTATATTATTATTGTACTTAAATATGCTAACAAGTTGTGTTATACATCTATAAACAGGTCAAACACCAAGTATTAAAAAGAGTAGATCTCTCATGCGTAGAAAAATCTCTCATGAACCAATATATAAGAAGAACTATATTGAAACAATCACCATATTAATATCATAGATGCTCATTGTAATTGACATTATTATTCTTAGGGAAATTATTGAGCAATCCTTTAATGAATGTCTAGGGATAAAATGCACAACATCTCATAGGAGTGGTGCATATAACACTTGGGAGGCCATATCTCCTTTGAAGAGTGCCCACAAAGAGAATACATAACATCCTCTAAAAAGTGATGCATATAGCACTAGGAAGACCACGTCTCCTTTGAAAAGTGCCTATATGGAAAACACACACTATCTCCTAGCTGATGGTGTATATAACACTAAGAAGACCATGTCTCCTTTGGAGAGTGCCTATATAGAGAACATATACCTTAAGTGGCATTTATTGGGCTATACAATGATAAGAAAATAGAAAATATTCATATACAAAAATATATATTCATATTCATTATGATACATTTTGAGATGATTTAAATACCAAGCATGAGAAAGATCCTTCCCTTTAACATCTTATAAATGATAAGTATTGAATTTGATAACTCTTATAATATTAAAATTAAAGGAGTTATCCTATTTTGAAGCTAGTTTGTTCACCCCTACTGTCTTTGTTGTCTATTGCTTATTGCCTCTAATTTTTAAAGTGATAAAGAAATAGAAAATATTCATATACAAAAATATACATTCCTATCTATTATGATACATTTTTAGATGGTTTAAATACCAGGCATGAGAAAGATCCTTCCCTTTTCTATCTTATAAATGGTAAGTATTGGCTTTAATAACTTTTATAATTTTAAAAACGTTATCCTATTTTGAAGTTAGTTTGTTCGCCCCTTCTCTCTTTATTGCTTATTGCCTTTAATTTTCAAAGTCCCAAGTCTCTAAACTTAAATCTCCTATTTTTTACCTTTATGTTGTGATATTGAGTATTTTTTAGCCTATAGATCTCATTCCTAATTGCAGCTATTAAACATAATTCTTTTATGATATCGAGTGATAACTAAAACATTGATATCTTCTTTCAAGTGTAAAAGTGTCAAAGTTTAAATAACTCGGTAAGATAGGGATTGAACCATAAAGAGGTTAATTGTATAAATTATAAATAACAACAACAAAAACAACAACAACAACAACAATAATAGAAGAAAATGAAGTTGATGAGAACTTTGAGATGGAAGATCAAAATGGGGATTAAACAATGATAACAATAAATATCAAGGTTAGGGGATACACTAGTGGTATTTCAAATAATTATAGTATAAATTGTTATTATTCAATTGGAAATCACACACAAAGGAGGTTCCAATCATATTATAAGTTGTTAACATGATTATATTAATTATCTTATTCGAATAATACTAATACTTGTAAATATTATCACGCATTCATGATTGCAACTTATGTTAACAACAAATCAAGTCTCTTTTATAACACTAGTGTCGGTTACACTATACGGTTGGGCTATGAAAACGCTAAGTATTTATCGTACCAAGTGTTATACAACATAAATATAGATTAACCATTTAACAAGTACAGTATTAAGAGTGAACAAGATAACAAATACAACATATGTTAGTATTAAACATTAAAGTTTATGTTAAGTTTACACTATACTTATTCTTACACCATTAGTGTAACCTTTTCACCTTGACACAATAAACTTAGCTAAACATAATGAAAGAAGAGAAACAAAAATAAACAATATAAGAATATAAGTATAGTAAAGGAAATGAAAAGTATAAATATGATATTATGGAAAATATAACATGAAATAAAACTTAAACATTACAAAAATAAAAAGAAAGAAAGAAATAAAAAGCATAATCTTGATCTAAAAATCAAGATGCCTAAATGCATAACAAATGTCTCCTTTTATAGGCCAAAATTTAGAATTATTGATTTGATGATTAATTGTTGAATGAGTGGTCACATCTTGACTTGGTGACAATCCTTATTTTCTTGTCTGAATAAAACATCATTGATAATGTTAAAATTTGAACCAGATTTTCACATGAAAGTTTTAGGAAATTATCTCATCTTTCCAGGGAAAAAAAATTGAGGTCATTTGTACTTTTAAGACTCGGATATGGGCAAAACACTAAATAGTATATAGGCTATAAGACATATTCGGACTTTTACGTTGTTACTAAAATTGGAACTTTCAAACAATATAATTAAGTCTTAACTTCCTATAAAAATTTTAGACCTATGTCTTAGCTTTTCATCCATAAAAAGTAGATCTAAATCTAAGATCTACAACTTTAGATATGATCCAATTACCAAACAGTGTTCCAGTTTGGATTGTACTAGCATCTCTTTTCTAAGTTTGACCAACTCTTTGTCTTTTCAATTTCAATACTTCAACTTATCAATCAACTCTTTTATTTATATGATAAGCCTACATTTAGGATGAATATTTACAATAAATTAAAGGTATATTATGATATCAGACTTCTTATTATAAAACATGTTTTAGTTAAGGAGTTATTGATATTTCAAGTGTAAAATGATGATATAAATTTAACCTTGATAAAAATACACTTTTAAACACTTATCATCAAGATTGGTCCTAAGACCTTATTCACTGCTTTTTGAGGTATAATGAGCTACTCAATAACCTGGACACTCAATTTCAACTAGGATCATGACTTATGTCCTATATATGAGAAGAAAAAGGGTTTCACCAGTTGATATTTTTTTAGTTGTTCTATATGCCTAAAAAATTCCACTCAAGAATTATGTCCACTCTGACTTGGCTTATTTTATTTTTTTCTTAAGTCTATTAAGTAGAACCTTATAAGTCAACTCGACTTGACTATTTTTCTAAGGGTGTGATACTAAGAAGAAACAATGATCTATATAAAGTATTTAACAATATTGTCTCATTATACAATTATCACACTATATTCTATTATCAGTTATCAAAAGTCCAAGGAGCCCACAATGAGATAAGATATTCTTCTATAAAAAAAAAAGCACTTTGTTGGTAGCTATCTCTATTAAAGCTTCTTCTTAAACTCACTTGTAAAATAGTCCACAGCTACCATGGCAAATTGTCTTTTACCTATAACCTTAGTGAATAGACCTAAAATATCCATTACTCACTATGAAAATAGCCAATATAAAATCATAACTGTCATTTCTATAAATGGTTGTCAGGTAGGTTATAGCGAATTAACCAAGGTTTTCTTTATTTTGCTTAGGACGAGAATTTTTCTTTAGAAATTAATGAAGATAACCCTTAGCTATAAGTCTTTTAATTTCTTTTTTCAAGATATAACAATCATTTATATTATGTCCTTTGTCTTTATGAAAAAAGCAATATTTTTTAAATATACATGTATTGGGAGGACATTTCATAAGGAAAGGATATTTGACAAACTCTTTACCTTAGATGGATGCAAGGACTTCAATAAGAAAGGTGTTTAATGGAGAAGCACATGCCTTAGGATAACTCAGACATTCTCTGAATGGTTTCTTCTAATTCCTATTAAGATTGTTATCTCTTTTGAGAGAATGGTCTCGCTTAGATGAGTGACCTTGTTTAGAGGAGCTTTCTAATTGTTTATCTTTGGTAAAACGAGGAGGATCATGGCGTAGCATACCCACATTCTCTACTCAAATATGACTTTATATGGCTTATTTTACCTTCAGTAACCTTCTATCTAGTAAAGCGTACAATTCTTTCTACAATATTTTTTTTCTTTTACTGCACTAATAAGGGCTTTAAAAACTTCATATTTAATCAAGTCTTTGACCTTAAGCATTTCCTTATTAATATTTTGACGTATGTTCTGGTAGACTTATTCTCCATTTAGGTGATTCCAAAGAGTTCATTGAAACTTTATTTTGCTAAAATACTTGTACTAAAATGTCTTACTAGCTTGACATTGAGGTCATTGAAGTTGGAGATTGAACCTAGTTCCATATTGTTGTACCATGCTCTTACTGTATTTTTAAAAGTCATTGAAAGTATCTTTCATATAGTATTATTGTCTTGAATGACCAACTCCAGACTATTACGTATTTTTTGTATATGTTTCTTAGGGTCTGTAAGCCCATCATAATTATCCAGGGTTATTTTGTTGGGGATATAATCTATGGGTATATAAGTGTTTAGCACATGTTTGGAAATAAAGAAATATATGATCTGACGATAAATATAGATATCCTCACGGATGAGTTCTTTTTTTATTTTTTTGCCACTATTATACCTATGAGGCTAAAGGGAACTTGATGTTTACAATGTAAGATGACGTGATAAATGAACCACTTCTTTATTATCTTGTCCAAATGGATGCTTAGAATAACCATTTCACACTTGAGTAGCATAAGGGCGTGTATGCTCTTAGCATGGCTTGAAGACCTCTTAGATTAAGGGTCCTCTATTGGATTATTTTGTTTGCATCTTTGTAGATAATGTAATTATCTACAGACGCTAGGTGGGATATATTGTCATGGAAATGAGTGTAAAGATACAATAACTTGCTTAAGAGGAGTTGAAATTCAAGGTGGTGGGCTTTCTTTAGCTTGTTGATTCCCTAACGCTACCTAGGTAAGGAGTTGTATTTGTTCCATTAATTGCTGAAGAATTGGTTATGCGGGGATTAAAGCACCTGCCATAGCAGGGAGATTAGTTGCTCATCCTATTCTAGAAATGTCTTAATTATCTATCATTGATAATGATAATAACAGGAAATAGTTATATAATAAAGTTATATACAACTTTTTGTAAAGTTTCCAATAAACGGCGCTACTGATTATGTTTTAAAATCTAATATTATAAATAAAAGGTTATTTAGTGTTTGGAATAATGGTTAATCAATCACCCAATTAGATTTCTTTTTCTTTTTAATCTAAGGAACTCTAGGCTTATAATATAAGTTTTGAGCACCTACGAAAATAGTCCTAATTGGAGGGACTCAAGGACCCTCTAATGATAAAGTTAATATCTTAATAAGAAATGTATCAAATAAAATATTTTTATGAGAAATGTATTAAATAACTTAAAAGAGTTTTAAATTCTTCAAACAAAGATTTTTTTTTAAGTTTTAAATTTATTAATGTTATGAAATCTAAGTATTCTTATATTAAAAAATAAGAAGTTTTGAACTCTTTACCAGTATATTTAGGGGGTATTTACACTTTTTAAATCTTGTTGTCTCCATAAAAAATAAAAGTTAGAAAGCCCTCTATTTTTGACAATATTAATAAGAGTCTAATATCACTTACATATTTATTAATGAAATGATATATATATACACTTATAAGTATAAAAAAAATCATTACATTAATATGAGTAGTTGTTCTATATGGAGAGTTATTATGTCTTTAATACTTATATTGTAGAAAATTGTTAGGATCAAGCACAAAGCTTTACAATTTGATAATGTTTAAGTTTTTTAGATCTATTATGTTTATCAGACCTATATTATCTTAAACTTAACACACTATTAAGTTCAAGTATCTTGGGTCTAGTATGTTTACCAGATTCATGTTATCTTGAACTCGATAAATTACCAAGTTTAAATATCTTGAGTTTTGAATATTGGTCAGGCATATATTATTTTAGACTTGACTAAATATCAGGTTCAAATATTTTAGATATAGCATATTTATCACACCTACTTAATTTTTTTTAAAATATATATTTATAAAAATCTTGATAAAAAGTTAACTCATCAAGTTTTACACATAAAAAAATGCTAGACATGCTATCTTTTAATAATAAAATGAGTTTTTATACCGTGGTATTTGTTTTGATGATAAGGTGAGTTAAAACAAAAAAAAAAACTTGGTTGTTTTTTAAAAACAAACATATTATTTAAAAAAATGTAAAAAATGATCTTCTCTTGTAATCATTTAAAGGAAATAATATCTGACAAGGACAACACGACCAAATAAATCCTAAACGCCATTAAAAAAAAAAAAGAGGCTTTATCACAAAGGTATGGCTGCATCCTCCTTTTCTTTTCTGGATGACGTGGTTTGCACTTACTTTGACCACAAATTAGAAAGAAAATCTAGCGTTCTTACCTTGCAACTTCTCCTGTCACTTTTAATATCGGCGGTATTGCGTATCCAGTCGGTCGGATTAGGACAGTCAAACATTTGAATGGATTTTCTTTTTGTCTGTCAATTAGTCGAATTGAATTTACTTGGAACATTTTCCGTCCGTTTGTTTTGCAATTGTTTTTGGGTTTGTGGTGTAAAACATACAGTATTTGATAATATATCAAATTATATTTTATATTATAGAGTTTATTAAAAATTGAGTTTTAAATATAATTTATGTTCAGTAGTTTTTATATATATTTTTAACTAAGTTTTATAAAATTTTGTTTATATTTTAGTTTTAAAAATATTTTTTAATTTAATTTTTTTTATTTTTTATTTCAAATTAATTATTTTTTATTTTCATATCATACACTATATCAAAAATAATTTTTTTTTAAAATAAAAAAAATATTTTAATATATTTACAAGAAAAAAACACTTTTAAAAAACAACTATAACTAAATATTTTATATAAATATTTTATTATATATAAACCTTAACCATAATTTTTATCAAATTTATACTTAAATCCAATTAACTATATTTTTTTAAAATTTATTTTTTTAAATCACACTATAAAAACTCCTTGAAAAATAAACAAACTCTTTATCAGGATATTTAATGTTAAGACGCGCATGATTGAGAAGTGGGGCCATATTACTATCTATCCATCGTCAAGGTGATAAAGAAGAACACAATTGTTCTTAATTTGTTTTTAAAATACTTTTTATTTTTTAAAAATTATTTGTAATTTCAATATATTAAAAATATATATATATATATAAATTAATTTTAAATAAAAAATTTTAAATTTTAAAATATACAATTTCAACCAAGTTTTCAAACATAAAAAAATTCAAATACCCCATAAAGTTGTTGAATTGAATATACTCACCATATTTGATCATGATTTTTCAAGGTCAAGAATACATGATAAGAGTGCTCATGTTACATATGCATTTGCTAAAAAAAAAAATATTCATTGTCAAGTCATTCAAATCTGGGTACAAATTAGGATTCAACATCGGGGACCAAGTAAGAGCTTCAACCTCCAAGGAAAATACAGATGAAGATTAATGCGATGGCTACTCTAGTGATGGATCCTTCCTTGATAGAGAAACAAAGAGGAGGCTGTGTGCGCGTTATTCACACTCGGGCCCTATGTCGATTATGATCGTTCATGACCACTCGTTTTTTGTTTTTTCCTCGTATTATTGTGTGACTACTAAAATTTGAATAGGAAATTAAAACATTCCTTTTCCTTTTTTTTAATATAAATATTTAGGTTAATTTATATAATTATCTTTAATAACTATATAAATCTTTAATAATTCTAAAATTTATATCATTTACATTAGTGATATTTAAAGAGTAAGTTGATGATGTGATCGTTTTATATATACACACACAGACACACACACATATTATGGGAGATGGAACTGAAATATTAGTGTTGTCCGGTGGACACAAATCCATTGCAAGTCCCTATTGACACCGCCATATCAATGGGGAAGGGACATGAACTTTAACCAGTGCATATATGGAGCAGTAAAGTTGGGTGAATTCTAGCAAGGAATTTCTTGGATGTATCATGTGCGAATCATTAATCCTCCCTTCTAGGCAAGTTAGATCGGACAATGTGTTTTTCATGCAAGCTAAGGTTCATGTATGCTAATGGGTTTTGAAAACGATTACACTATTCACGATCATATATGTAGAGACCCATCTTACTATTTCCAGCAAATATTCTTCAAGTCTATTCGTAGAAGACCCCGCTCATCACGGCTTCTGGCAAGGACCACGCCATGAATTATTGCTTCTTTACCAGCAATGTTTGGACCTAGATAGCTGGAGACGACGTGCGTGAATCGTTCCATCGACTATGATGGTCTGTCATCTTCTCGTGAATGATTTTAAGAATAGTCAATTATATATACAAAGTCCAAGAAAACCTAATTCCTGAAAACCCACGTTAAAGATCGGCTTCACAGCCTCTATCCAATTCCAAGTCCTGATTGGAAATCCCTGATCATCATTAAGAGAGTTGATGATTTGTTAATCGATTTTCAAATGATCTTTTCCTCTACATGTTTCAAAAGTCATCAGCAGTAGTTTACGCCTTTTAAACGCTGCATTATAATTTACAGTGAAAGGGGAACAAAAAACATCCCAAATGAACAGAGCCAATGGGATTCCTAAGATTTGCTGACAGTTGGGAGTTTGGCAACTTGGATCTACTGAAAGAGGGAAAAAACTGATGGGAGTGCTGGATTGAATTGGTGTGGACAAGTGGCTCCACATGAATAGGTTAATACCATAGGCCCACATTAGGAACTTGGATCGTGAAATGGAAGGCTAAACCCACATCATGATTATTAAAATAAAAAAAAACCGACGCCAATAAAAAAACAAAAAAAGATCGACAATGCTAATTGAAAACATGAATGGTTGTTAATATTATAAAAATATTTTTAAAATCCTAAACAATCATCATAAAGCCAAAACTGAATGAATATGAATAATTCGATAAACTCCGTTCTCAAAAAAATTAAATATTAAATAATAAATTAAAAAGATAAAAATACCTTAGCTCAAATCAGCTACTCAAATTCATGATTTAATTATAAGGTCAAGATAATCTTATATAAAAAAATTAAATAAAATAATGTAAGTTAACTCGAAAATTAAATAATGAAATGTTAAAATTAAAAAAATTAAAAAAACATCAATAAAAAATTTCAACTTAACTTGGGTTAGTTTGATTAATACACCATTTGGAATATAAGATTAGAATAATTCTATAAAAGAAAAAAAACAGTAAAAAACACAAAACTGAAAGCCTAATAACCTAATATTAAAAGATAAAATTTTAAAAAACTAAATTTAAAAAATAATCTTAAAAATAATCAAAGTCAAATTATGCTAATCATCAAAATCCATGATTTGACTCATGAGATTGAGTTACCTCATAAAATGCAAGCCTAAAAAAATTATAAAATAATATTTTTAATCATCCAAAATTAAAACAAAAACAAAAAAATAGCAATAAAATAAATAAGGATCAAATTTGGTATAAAAAAAATGAAATAAAATAAAGAGAGGAAAAATTAAAAATTAAAATAAATCATGATAAGGATAAAAAATTAAAAAAGAGGAATTAAAATAATAAGGACCAAATATGTAAGATGAAAAAAAAAGGATGATGAAACTAAATTACAATTCCAATTTTATAAATTATTTTAAATAAAATAAATAATAATTAAAAAAATATAGATGAAATTTAAAGGAAAAACAAATTTAAAAATTACATTGAAAAATTATAAGGACATGTGAGGAAATAGAGAGGGAAAGAAAAGAAAGGGAAAAGAGGTAAAAAAAATCATTAAAACTAAAATGATGGTCTGACCACACACATCCCATCTTAGGATAAAAAATTGTCAAGATAATTTAAATAATACCTTGAATATTAGACCGTCAAAAGCACTTCATACACAACCTATATGACCAGACCTCTCCCTCCCTAACCATTTTTTTTAAATAATATTTATATAAAATATCCAATTACTCCTATTTCAACTTCATAATAACTAAGAAACAAGTTGAAAATATAAAAAAAGACTCATGCATGCAAGCTTGATATCTTTTATTATAAAAATAAATGTATTATTTCAATATGCTTAAAAAAAAAAGGATGAATAAGCCCCTAAATGATAATTTATTCCTTCTTCTTCATCCTTTTCTTTTTACATTTAAAAGTAATTAAATAATTTTATTGTGCTGAAAAATATGAATAGATGGATTTATCCCAATGATTTTGATAATGACCAATTAATGAGTCACGGATAAAAACCTTACTACCCCATCAATATGGCCATTAGTTTTCATAGAGAACGATAAAAATATTATTAATTTTTTTTTAATTTATAGTATTTTATGTTCTTGATCTACAATAAAAAATTAGTTCTTTTAGGTTTTTATTAAATTTTATGCTATGCTTGTAATCTAATTCTTTAGCTAATTTCAATTTCGGAGACCATAACAAGTTTGAACTCAATTGCATATAAAAATTCATAAATTAAGTTATATATATTCTTAAGAATTAAATTTAAAAACATAAAAAAATTATTTTTATTTTTTTAAGAAATGTAAATAAAAAAACCACAACAGATTATCCAAGATTTTCAAAATCAAACAAAGTGGCTTTCAAAAATTATTTCAGTTGTTGTTGGATTTCTTTTATATATATAATAATTAAAATTATAGATATCATTCAAAAGTTTAAAGATTTAACTAGAAACTCTTCCATGTTTAAGAAATCATTACAAAAATTAAATGAGCATGAATAACCTTATAAGCTCAATTAATAAAAAATTAAATGTTAAAGAATAAATTAAAAAAATCTTGACTCGAGTTAACATGTTAAATTCATGATTTGGTTACGAGGTTGAGATAACCTCTTATAAAAGAAATTGAAAAAAACAATGTAAGTTAACTCAGAAAATAATGAAAAGTGAAAATAAAAAAATTAGAAAAATCACAAAAAAAACTCAACTCAACCTAGGTTATCTTGATTAACACGCCATTTATGATATAAGATTAGGATAACTCTATAGAAAGTAAAGTAGCAAAAAATAAAAAATTGAAGGTCAAATAACTTAATATTGAATGATAATTTTTTTAAAAAAACATTAAATTAAAAAATAACCTTAAAAAAGATCAAAGTCAAATTAAGCTAATCCTTGAGACCCATAACCCAGATATCCTCACCGTAGAGCATCTCCAATGGAGAAGCCAAATGGATAGCTAAAAATAAAAAATTAATATTTTAGTTTTTCTTTGTTTGTTTTGCATACTCCAAGGGAGAAGCTAAATAAAATACTAAAATGTCTTTTCTCTCCCACAAATGCTATTTCTATATATCTCTTTAAAGAGCCAAAACTAACAAAATGGAACCATCAAAAAAATAAACCAATTAAATGTAGACATGTGGAAAAAAAATAACATTAAACATATTAAAAAATAATAAAACACTTGTTTTTTTTACTCCAATATAAATGACTCTTCAAATAGATTTTTTCCATTGGAGTAGATATGGTAAAATAAGCTATATTTATACTATTCAAAATACTATTTTATTAATTTAGCTTTTTAAAATAGCATTTTGCATTGGAGTTGTTCTTATAGAATGCAAATCCAAAAAAATCATGAAGTAAAATTCTCAATAATCCAAAATTAAAACAAAAATAAAAAAATAGTAAAAAAATAAGAATCAAATTTAATATAAAATAAAATAAAATAAAATAATAAGAGGAAAAACATATAAAATTTAAATTTAAATTCTTTAAATTTAAATTTCAAGGATCATAACAAGTTTGAACTCAATTGCATATAAAAATTGATAAATTAAGTTTATATATATATATATATATATTCTTAAGAATTAAATTTAAAAACATAAACAATTTTTTGTTTTATTATTTTAAGAAATGTAAATAAAAAACCCATAACCAATTATCAAAGATTTTAAAATCAAGAAAAGTGGTTTTAAAAAATCATGATAGTGGTTGTTGGATTTATATATAATAATAATAATAAAGATTATATATACCATCTAAAAGTTCAAATATTTAACAAAAAAAACTCTTCCATGTTTAAGAAATTATTACAACAACATTTTTGTATATGCAAAATGCCCTTGATTATTATTTGGAAAACATAATTAAATTAATAACTTTAAAATAAATTACAAAAAGAATATAAGAAAATGAGACATGATTATATTTTAGAACATGAAATGGATTAATGACACTATTCAATTTTAGTCAATTTTGTTTTGAGTTTCATTTTTAATATTCCTTTTCTAAACTTTAAAATAACTTAATAGAAATATTTTTTTTCTAAATAATTAATTATGAGTATATTGTTTACAAGGAGGGTTTTTGTCCTTTTTTTTTAATTTTTGAATGATACTTATAATTTCCTAATATCTTAGAAAGAATATATTGTGTTAAGATACATGATGTTTCACGTATAGATCTAATCCCCGTACTATCCAAGTTCATGTAGAAATTGAAGAAGATTTAACTATTGTATGTGACCAAGATACATGATATGTATTTAATGATCAATACTAAGGAAAGCTAAAATAAATCCAATCCAGGTGCTACCAAGTTCAGGTAGAAATTGAAATAAATTTAACTATAAAGATAAAACCTGTAAGAGTACTTAGATAAAAGTAAAATAGTGCTCAAGAACAAGAAGATTTTCCTAGTCAAGGTGCTCTGAAGAAATTCTCAAAAAGAAAAGGAAATTTGTGAGAGGAAGGAGCAAATACCCATTGTTGTTTTTAGATATTGGTAAGAATTTAAATTTCAAGTATAAAATTTTTGTTGGAAGAAAAAATATAAATTCCAAGTAAGTTTCATGTGAATTGGTTAAATTGTTGGTATAACAATAAAAACAATAATAATAATAATAATAATTGATTGGATATAAATTTTTATTTAAGAAGTTTAATAATGGAAAAGGATAAAATTAAATAAGTCAAAATAAAACAAATATGGAAATGAGAGAGAATAAATGGGCATAATTATTCAAACAAGAAAAAAAGTCCTTAAGTTAAAAAAAAGAAAAGAAAAGAAGGGGGGTGTTAATATTTAAGCATGAATAGTGTTGAAAATTTGGCCGAACATTTAGGGTTTGAGAGGGGGAGAAGATTAAGTGAAAAAACCACCAAAACACAACCTAAAATTCACACACACACATATATAAAAGTGATTATAGTGTGCTAGGAGGGGATTTAAGCAAGAGAATTACAAAAAGATCAATGAATTTCTTCATCCAGGGGCATGACATTGATAGAGGAAAAAGAGGGAGGAAGAAAAGAATTTTTGTGGTGATTTCAATGCTTTCAATCCTTTATTTCTTTGAGTTAGAAAGTGACAAATCCTCTTCTCCTAATTAAATTAATCCTCTTTTCTTGTGGGGTTTAAAAAAAACATTGAGAAGATAAAAATTAAATAATAATTGATGTTAATTTTGTTAAGTTGTAAGTTAGAAGGGTATTTAAGAATTTAAAAGAAGTTAAATTGCAGTAGTTGAAAGAAGAATATAAGCATTTTTAGGGGATTAATTTAAATTATCAATGTTATGTGAAATTGAGATAGGTAAAATAAGTAGAGAATGGATAATGATGCAGGAAAAGAAATTAAAGAATTAAAAAATTTCTATACTTTCTTTGTAAGGTGGTATTTAAGCCAAGTGTTTAAATGTAGAATTTAGTGATTGAACTTTCTTATTCTTAGATGATATGACATTGTTTTGATTTAAAAAAGAAGTAAATCAATTAGTTAATAATGTAGTGATTAAATTGATGATGTAATGAACATGTAGGAGTGGGCAAGGCTACAAGAAGCACCCAGTAAACGTGTTTAGTTAGTGGGATATAAGTATGAGGTAGGTGTTTAGTATCTTAAATCTTTAGTGTATATAGAACACTAATTTGATGTGTATGAATGAATCTTAAATAAACTAGTTATGCTAACTTTTAATTTGACGTGTATTTATTTTTGTGTATAGTAATGAATGTACGTAATTAGGAAATGTCCTTTGTATTTTAATATTGGAATGGATATTCAAATTAGGATTTTAATATGTATGAATTTAATTGTTATATGAAATTAATATAATTGTTTCTCTTTAATTAGTTATAATGTATTTTTCTTAAATTGTTAAAAGTGAGAATGGGTAACAATATTGACCATGAGATGATTAAGTTGGACTATTGATAAAAATTTAATTTGTATTATGTTGAAATTGTGAACAACTTAGGACATTTACAGGGGAGACTAGCAAACGTTTTGATAAAATGAATATATATATATATATATAAAATTTTCATATGATTTTGAATTCCAAATAAAAATTATTTAAAATTTGGGGTCGTTATATAAAAGCTTTGTAAAAATATCAGTTAGTTGATGTTTTGCATTTACAAACTCAATTTCATAAAGAGTTTATGCTTTTAAGCAGAAGTTATAAACATATTTTGCTATGTTTTAAATTCTATTACCTTGGAATCGGAGTTGAAAAAGACTCCTTATCAGCTTTAGAGAGATAGGAAACCCAACACCTCGTATTTAAAAGTGTGTTCATGAGAAATAAAGAAGAATTTAGGCTTTATTCATGCTAATGCTATTGGAAGTTTTATTTTTGTGTGTATATATTATTGGAAATAAGTTTGATATATTTAAGTGATAAAATGTATATATCTTAGCATGAAAAATATTATCTGCTGTAAAATTTTTGTCAATGTAACTTTAGGATAAACTAATCGACCAATTCATTATACAATTTATCCGGCTGACTGATTAAAATAAAAAAATATAATATTTGTTGTTGTGTGAACAATAACATTTTGAGGTTTTAGTTAAATTCAATTTTTTAGTCTATAAGTTGAAAACAAATATGTATATTTGAACTCATAAAACATATCTAAAAGAGAAAATATAAAAACAATTTAATTTCTTTGTAAACCGATTGATCGATTCATACAACTGGATCAACTGACCAATCAGTTAAGACATAGCACAAATAATTTGACTATTGCATAAAATTTCATATTTCCCCCCTTTATCTATTTGATTTTTGGACTTAATTTTTACATGAAATTAAAAAAAAAAACTATATGAGAAGGATCAAAAGATAAAATTAGAAAATTTCAAGTTTAAGGTCATATTAGTCAATCGATTTAACTAATTCAATACAACTGGCCAACCGGTTGCTTAACAATATAAATACTTCTGTTATTTTCTAGCAAGGGTAAAAAGTCTAAATTAAAGAACCCTAACCTTAAACTAAAATCCAATTCTCAAATCACTTAAACTCCACCAAACCAAGTTCAATTAGAGTTAATTTCTTGGAGACTCAAGCTAGATGACACCTAAATAAAATACTAAAGATGTGGATTTAAGGAGAAAACAAGTAAATGATCTTAGTTTTCCTTAAAGTGATGATACAAAAAAATTTATGAATTTGTTTAAAAATAGGTCTATTATGGTTGAAAAAGGTTTAAGAAGTATGTTAAGTAATTATGGAATAGATATAATATTTGATTATATGAGTTGACATAATTTGTTTCATTTGAAGAAACTCATATATTCTAAGGTTGTTATAATGTTATTTGCAAACATATGTATTGACACGATCAAAAGATTAATGTTTTCTGCCAAGTGTAGGAGTGTCGAAATAATAAATAACTTGACAAGATCGGAGTCGAACATCAAGGAGGTTAATTGTATAAATTATAAACAACTACAATACCACCAGTAGTAGTAGTAGTAGTAGAAATAAAGAAGAAGAAGAAGAAGTTGATGAGAACTTTGAGATGGAAGATCAATGTAAAAATTAAATAATGATAACAACAAATATCAAGGTTAGAGGATCCATTAATGGTATATCAAACAAGTATAATATAAACTTTTATTATTCAGTTGGAAACCACACACAAAGAAGGTTTCAATCAAATTATAAATTGTTAACATGATTACATTAGTTATTCTATTCAATTAATGCTAATACTTGTAAATATTGTCAGATATTCATGATTATAACCTATGTTAACAACAAATCAAGTTTCTTTCATAGCTCAAGTGTTGATTATACGATACAGTATGGGTTATGAGAGTGTCAAGTATTTGTTCTATCAAGTGTTATACAATATAAATTTACATTAGTCATTTAAGAAGCAAAGTATTAAAGAGTCAACAAGATAACAAATACAAAACATATTAGTATCAAACATTAAAGTCCATATTAACTTTACACTATACTTATTTTTACATCATTTGTGTAACCTTTTCACCTTGACATAATAAACTTAGCAAAATATAATGAAAGAAAGAAAAATAAATAAACAAAATAACAACATAAATAAGATAAAAGTTAACAAAGTAAAGAAAAAGAATTGAAAAGCATAAACTTTATATTAATGAAAGTAAAACTTAAGTATTAAAAAAATACAAAGAGAGAAAGCAAAAACATGATCTTGATCTGTAACCAAAATACCTAAATGCATGGAAAATGCCTCTTTTTATAGGCTAAAATTGAAAACTATTGATTTGATGACTAATTGATGAGTGAGTGGCTAACTCTTAATTTGATGACAATCTTTATCTTCTCTTGTCTGCTCAAAACGTTATTGATAACATCATAACTAGAACCACTTGAGAACATGAAAGTTGTAGGAAATTATTTCAGCGAAAAAAATAAAGATCATTCGGACTTCTAGAAATTTAAATATAGGTCAAACACTAAACAGTAATCAGGCTATAGGACAAATTCGGACTTCTTTGTTGTTGCTACAATTTAAACTTGAAAATGACCTTTTTAAATCTTGGGCTTCATATGAAAATTTTAGGCCTATGTCTTACTTTCCATCTATATAAAGTAGACCTAAATCCGTGATCTACATCTCCAGATATGACCCAATTATCGAATAGTGTTACAGTTTGGACTGTACCAACATTTTTTTTTTTAGTTTGGCCATATATTTGTCCTTTCAATTTCAGTTCTTAAACTCATCAATCAATCATTTTATTTATATAATAGGCCTACATTTAAAATGAATATTTATCACAAATTAAAAGTATTTTTTATTATTAGATATGTTATTATAAAACGTGTTTTAGTTAATGAGTTATTGATACTTCAAGTGTAAAATGATGATATAAAACCTTGATAAAAATATAATTTTAAGTACTAATCATATATCAATGTAGAGCATAGAATAGTTAGTCATTTGTAAAATAAGCTTATTGAATTTGACTATGAGACTCTAGGTAATATTTTATGTATAAGCAGTGAAAGACCTAGAGTAATTGAGGCTAAAATTATACTCATAATAGGTGATTTTATTTACAATAAAGTTGTGGCATAATATATTGGTTGATTAGACTATGCACCAAGTGTTAAAATTAAAAGTCAAGACTTACTCTAGGCTTACTCATCAAATCTTTACACATAATATATTTCCAAATAAAGCATTATAATGAAGTAACCTTTATGGTTATGCACTTGATTGAATGTATATTTAAAGATTATCAAATTAACTTGCCTTATATCACGAGGAAAAACTTGATCATGACACATGATAAAAAATAAAAACAAAAGTCTTTGCTCAATAGTTAGTGTCGCACCAAAATATTTGAGTATTTTTAGGTTTTGCTTACTGATACATACAGGAATCCATACTCAAATATAATAGAAATAAACTCTAAAAACCCTTAACAAGATGGGATATATACTAGTTGACGATAATGCTCGGATTTTTAAAGACCAAATTGGTGTTCATTTTGAAGAAGAGAATAATGAGAGAGAAGAACAAAATGTCGGAGGTGATAATGATTTGCTAATATGTTTAAAATGCCACCTATAGCGTGCTCATCTAAAGTGCTAGTACTAATTCATGAAGATATAGAATAGAAGATTGCATAACTCATATTGAGATGAATGCAAGTTATCTTCAAGATACTCAGATGCACATCATAGATAATCAAGAGCATATAACCAACAACTTACAAAATATTAAGACCATGATGACAAATCTAATGTCTTGAGATATCAAGACTATGATGACAAATCTAATATCTTGATATTCACCATTATAGGCAGCTGTACCAAAAACATTTATATATTTTCAAGATTTTTTAATATTTTTATATTTGCTTTTCCTGTTTGTAATAGATATTACATTTTGAACATTATATCATGTTTTTTATATTTTATTTTTCTATTATTTATGGTTTATACTTCTTTCCCTGTTACTTTTTATTGATGACAAATAAGGAGAGAATTGAAGAATTTATAATTATATGATTAAGGAGAAGAAACTATATAGATTATTGTTAATTGTTAAAGTCTCAAAGGGAACATGTTGCAAAATATAGGGGGAGATTCATATATATATATATATATATATTATCATTAAAATATATAAGTAATAATATATGACTCAAAGGTTAACAATTATGTCATTGAACTACTACTAAATTTTGATGTTAACTCTAATTTTAATATAAAAAACTTCATTATATATAAAACATAACATATCCCTGATACTTTTTTTGATACCCCACCTTGTTATCCATGTTATTGGCACAAAAGAAATGTAGCAATGCTATTTTGGATGTATAAATTGTTTTTACTAGGAATGATAAAGTTCAATAAATCCTAGTATATAAACTAGATTATCAAATTTAAATTGTATTTGGATTACTAGAGTGATATCACGATAACTTAATTCTTATGTCAAAATTGCCTTGAGATTTGCTCAATAAGGTTGACAACTCCAAAAAAGTTGATGGAAATATTAGACCTAAGATATACTATAAAAGATGATAGCTCAATATTTTTTTTTATTTTATTTAGGATTACTTGTTAAGTTTAATTTAGTTATTGTTAAATATTCCATTTAGTGAGTTTTATTAAGTTTTATTTATGTTTATTTATTAGGTTTGATTTAATTATTGTTAGATATTTTGTTTAGTAAATTATTTTTAATTAGAATTTTAGTGATAATAAAATATTTTTATAAATGTTAGAGAGTTTACGATGATTTGACTAAATAATTTAATTAAAATCTGAAAAGTTACAAACTTTTCTAACATGTGATTTTTCTTTTTTCAGTTTCTTTTTCTAATTCTTCTTTTTTTTCCCTACTTCTTTATTATTTTTCTTAGATGTTTGCCCCACGAGGGACCTAAATCTCAAATACATAATGCTTATTAAATAAATTTGAGTCCCAATCTCTCGTTTAAAGGAGCTTTATTAAATTCAATCCAACCAATCTTGAGTTTTTAAAGTTTGAAAACTCGAGGGCTTAGATTGGAGTATCCCTAGTTTTAAATCATGAAAAAATCAGCCATTTGTCGAAACCAAAAGGAAAGCAACAAATTTTAAGAAATAAAAAAGAAACAAAGGAAACGCTGCTGTGTCTCCCTCCTTAACGAGAAACGATGAAAAGCAGAGCACTTTAACAAGGAGGATGGCGTGCAAGAGAGCACGCTACAAACAGAACCGCAGCGGCTCAATTATAAATTAATGTGCTGCTGCATGCATCATGTATTAGGCACTTGACAGTCGGCAATTGACTAGATTGCTCACCAAAGGCCAGCAAATATCAAACTCTGCCGGCTCATCTCTTAAACAATTCGGCATGCCTGCTTGTAGTAGCTAAATTAATTAATACAGGTTTCGACTAACACTCCAACATTTTGTTTTCATTAAGAGAAAAAGATTAAACATGCTTGTGCTTGCTTTCATGAATCTTCTTCGTTCTTGATTTCGTTGTAAGGGAAAAGAAAAGAGATATGGAAGATTGGAAAGAAACAATCTACTAAATATATATTCTGAACCTGTGCCAGGCAAGAAACATGTTTTCCGTACGTTATCCGGAATCATGTATCTAACTTGAAGCTGAGAACACTTCCTTAAATAAATGCAGTAAATGATGGAGCTCAGACCTGGGTTTGAACTCGAAGACAAGACATTGAAAGAATCTTCTCTGCCTCTGCTGATTACTAGAAGATATCAAGGGTGTCGAGAATGGAACGGTTGCAGATAGGACAGCACCCTCGATTAACCCACATTTCTCTTGAACAAACCCTACAAAAGGTGTGTCCACATGGAATAAAAGCTGCGCCTTTATTTCTCTCCATGCAAACGCAGCATACCCAATCCTTCTCTTCTTCCTGCTTCTGTTCCTGTTCCTTGTCCCTCCTACTTTTATCATTACTGTTATTCTTCTTCCTCCAATCAACACCGTCCGTTTCTTCGATCAAACTCATCAATGTCTTGACATTTGAATCCCCTAAATTGCGCTCAGCAGCTAATGCCATTGCCAGATTCATCCCAGCACCTGGCGCTGCCGCTGCTCCTCCTACTCTTTGAGCTTGGTTTTGCATGACGGGCTCTTCCTCTTCTTCTTGCTCTATATCGATAAAGGGCACGGTTTGGGTGGTACTTCTGGAACTCCAGCTTGCGCTCCCACAGCAACTACCCAGGCCCTTGAATGACAGCCGTTGCTTCAGGTTCTTCCACCCCGTCATTGTGATCTCATCCAAGCCTGGTTGCATCCGTACCTTGTGTAATTTAATTCCTGCCAGCCAAGAACTGAAATACCCCTGCAGATGCAAGCTCAAATTCTATCATTTCCCAAAATAAGCAAAGATAGAGTGAAGATAGTGTATATTGTTTGACTAAGACCGCACGAGTGGGCGAATGCATTATAAGATATTCAAGAAAAACAAGGGACAACCCAAGCAAAATCACAGAGATTCTATGGTGAAGTGCAGCTTCACTTACTTGAAAACCACTGATAGATTGGGGGCTCTCTTGATTACAGAACTCCTCGAGGTTTTCTCGTCTGGTCTCTGTCCTAAATAGACACTCCCAGCCTGAATTAATGGAGTGTTAACAAATGCTATAACAGAGCAACAGCAGAGATATTACTAAAAGCTGAATAATATTATTACTATCATACAAGTAATGGCTATGTTTTTCTTTTTAAATAAATAAATATTTTTTGATATTTTAAATATATTAATATTAAAAATATTTTTTAATTTATTTTTAAATAAAAAATATTTTAAAAAACAAGTAAGTTACCGAACACAGATCCATGCCCAAATAGTTACCTAGTGCAGACCAATATCAAATGATCCCTTTTTTTGTTTACAATAAATCGCGTGGGACATGAATACCTCATCTTCTTTTTTTCCCTTGTGTGTGTGTGGTGTTTATATATATATCTTAAAAGGCGATGAACATAAATAGTTGTAAATGCTATTTTACTACAATGTTAAGCACATATTCCCCGATTTCAAGCTAAAATCTCCTTCTAGAAGTTTTAACATCATGGCAAGCAGATGGTGATGGCATGAACTCTCTCTCTCTCATAATTAATTAGGGATTTCTACAATACTAACGCTTGATCAATGTCAATGATCATCAAGATTATTAAATTTGACATTTTATTTAAATTTAGTGACTTTAATGGCTATCGATATTGTTGGAACACTTCTAAACTGTTTTAATATTGTTATTTATTCAATGATTTAGTTTCTACAAAGCATAAAATATGTATATAAATCAACATATAAAAAAAATTAATTTTCAATTCTTGTTTACAAGAAAAAAAATCTTAAAATATAGATAACGAGGATCAATTTTTTTTAGCATTAAAACAATTTATTCCCTGCTTTTTAGTGCTAGCAATTGCTTATAAATGCTAGCTCACTTCTAAAGTCAAAAGGCACAACTCTATTATAAACATATATAGTTTTTCATTCACTCCAACATATATTATACTATACTCAAATTAAAAAAAAAATGATATTCCAAGCCTTACGAATTCACAATGCAAGTCCCTCACTTTAGTGGCGTTGTTATCAAAACCCTTTAACCTTAGCCTTCTAGGGGAAGACTAAGCTGCAATGGCCGGCTAAAGACTGCTCTCCCTTTTGTTTTTTGTATTTGTTTCCCAAAATGTAGCCAGGGCCAATGGTAAGTGTTAGGAAACAAAAACTCAGTATGCTCCCTCCAATTCGATTTGAAATATCCTGAGAACAACACCGATACCTGTTGGGTTAATTGGCAATTTGTCATCAAAATCTTTGTTAACTTTACAGTTCTGCTACATCTATAAAAGGAAAGAGAGAACACCTTTGATGTGTTGAAGGACCAAAATCACGAGTTAATACTTTCTCTCCATGATGAAGAGGCCCACCAGCGATTATGGAATTGTGTCCGGTGGGTGATATTAATTGAGTCAAAAGCCATGACTTCCGGCAATCTCGAGTTAGGTATGCACCTCCCACTTTTGTTAAAATCTACATATCTCGAGCTTTCTTCCCTCAATGTCAAATTTGAATTTGATAACTCATCTTTCTGATTTTACATCTTAACAAATTGACCACAGAGAAAGAAAAAAAATGAGGAACTCCTTATAATTCTGTTCCTTCTTTTTTGTTGGATTCCCTGCATGTCAAATAAACATACAAAACCAGAACTATATGGTACCAGTAGTTGCGGTCACCTGCCTGAAATTCGAATCCTGTTCATAAAGCAGAAGAGCATCATTTTCTTTTCCCAATTCAAATCTAAAGAATCCCCGATGAGATGTTAAAGCTGAGCTCAAGAACAACACATGACTACATTGCTAAAACAAAGAAGGCTGAATGCCATCATGGTTACTAAGACCCTCCCATTTGACACAGTGGATCCATGCCATGCTCAAACTAGACATGTTCTCTAACCGAAATCCGGTGGGGTGGAGTTGTGGCGACGAGTACTGGTGCTAGATTTTTAGATAGTGTTTGAGAAAATAATTGTTTTTAAAGTTATTTTTTTAAAATATCAAAATAATATTTTTATTTTAAAAAAATTATTTTTGATATCAACATAATAAAATAATTAAAAAACATAAGAAAAAATAATTTCAAAGGGAAAAAAATTTAAATTTTTTAAAATAAATTTAAAATATAAAAACAATAAAAAATAATTCCCCTATTTCTAAAATCCGAACATCTAAACAACCTTGAATAACTCAAATCCTATGACATATCGTCTTTGTGTAAGATCATAATAAAACCAGCATGTTACTCGGATCTTATGGGATTTTACATAAACTGAAATTATGAGCTAGTTCTTGTAATTAGGCTTTCTTTTTTCCTTTTTCAAATCTTGTATATCAATACTTCATGAATCTACTTCGAGGATATATAAATGATAAGAAGAAAAACACATCGAAATCAAAACCCAAGAAGGAATATTTCTAAAAATATTTTTTTGTTCTTTCTCTGTGTATTTATCTCCTTCTTGTGGAGAAAGTATTGATAGTTACTACCACCGCGCTTTAAAATTTATCAGCCGAGAGGGGTCTGAGTAAGTAACATGAAGCTCACATCATGATCTTGATTTGATTCGAGTAAAAATCATTGAACCCACTTAACTGAAATTGCTGATACAAAATTTAGCTTTTGGTTAGAAGTAGTAGCCGGCAAACATGATTAGCCACTCCATGTAATGATGATCATTAACATGGGTACGTGGACTTTGGATCTCCGCGAGACCACGCCAGGTGTATTATAAAAATAATGTTTTATATTTTTACATTAATTTTTTAAAATATTTTTATTTAGAAATCTAACAAAACAATATATTTATTTATTTTTAAATTTTATTTTTAATATTAGCACATCAAAATAATTTATAAAATAAATAAATAAAAAAACAGGTTGGCCACAGTAATAAAAACCAAAATTATATACTCTAGTGACTTGTCAAGTAGTTACCGGAATATAAACCATGACAGTCCTTCAAAATGCTGATTAAGAGATTCTAGAGATGCATGCTCTTCCCCATTCACATTCAATAACAAGGATTTTTTTTTTTAATAAAAGTTTTAAGTTTGTTTGGCTTGACTCTGAACTCATGGCTTTTTTTAAAAAAATTATAATTCAAAAGTTGTTTTTTCATGAATATCTTATAACAAATATAAGGTAAAATAACTTTAAATTAAGAATATATTTGATAAAAATGATTCAATATATATATATATTAAGAAAAAAGAGAATTAATGCAATATAAGTTATAATCCACAAATCAAAAGTTAAAAGTTTAAATTTTAATTAAATCAAAATTTACCTTGCGTTAAAAGTTAAGAAAACAACAAAAGTCAATTACAAAAGTCATACCATAATATTTTTAAACTTAGCCCGACTCGATGAGTAGATCTTGAGTTAAAACCGAGCCAAATATATATATATATATATATAAAACTTCATGTCACTTGGTAGACCCGATCAAAAACCTAGTTGCAACTCATTAAGTTTTTTTTTTTACTAAAATGATGTAATTTTAATTTTAAAAATTTAACTCGAGCGACCCAGTAATCAGGTCAAAACTCAGAATCCGAGTCTTAGACTGAGCTGGCTACCAGGCCTACTCTGAAAATTATGTTATATATAACCTTAATTTTATGAGATAAAATTTCAAACCAAACCGCAAAAAATAGCTAGTATTCATGTATATATATATGTGAAATAGCTACACTAACTATGTTTGACACGAGGAATATAATTTATTGAAGAATAATATAAATTATGTTTTAGAGTTTTATCTAATAATTTAAAATTTAAATATTGAATTGGTTCTTTAATATAGTATCAGAATTTTAATGATAAAATAATTATGAATTCAAATTTTACCATCTATATTTATTTAATAAAAATTATATATATATATATGTAAGTTTAAAAGTTAAAAAAAAATTACTTAAAGGGATATATATTAAAAATAATATAAATTATATCTTAAAATTTTATTTAATAACTTAAATTTTTAAATTTAAATAATTATGAAAAACACTACATGTAAATCTGAAGAGTTTGTTGATAAATTGATTGCTAGTTCACATAAACATGAGAATGCAAGTGATTTATATATGCTCCTGCGATAAGTAAATCTCTAAAAAAACATTCCAGGTGACCGAACCGTGCCAGCTATTCTACCATTTGCTATCGAATACACTAACATACGATCATATGTTGAGAGAAATTGAGAGGTGCTAAATTGTTCAACCAAATAACAAGGGTACTCCATGAGAGACGAGATGATCACACTCGTCTCTTCATATAAAAAAGAGAGACAATTTCTTCATTCGCCAGATATATCTGGATAATAGATTCTTCAACACCAGTCAAAGCCAAAAGGGTTGTTCCAGAGCAACCTAGCAGTAAGAACTTCCCTGATAAAAAATAAAATCATTTTATGAGGGGCGTGATACTCAAAATTGAGCTGTGTTTATCTAGTGAACTTGTAACACAATTATCGTGTTATCCAAGAAACATAGACTCCCAAAGCAAGGCATGAAATGAGTAAATACATGACTAGAACTGATAAATTGTCAAATGGAAGAGAATCTTACAGTTTTATTTGTTTATGCTACGTCTCTCTTGGAATCCAGAAGGCCATAATTGCAACCAACATCCCCCATAACTGAGTCAAGAATCAAGATAAAAACAACAAAAACAAATGAAAATCATATATTGTTTTGCTTACATTTGAGCTTGAGATATATCAGTGGTGCAGCGGATGTCCACCAACTACTAGGTAGGTAGTGTAATTAAGGTAACAGCCTCTAGAAAACTCATATTTGCAGCAACTGTCGCAAACAAGTATTTCCCAAGCACCGAAAATTCAAAATCAGTCAGTTGGTTCAAGATCCCATACAGCATTTAAAACTGCGCCAATCCCCTTGAGCACTCAGGTTTTTGAATATCTGTTGTTGCACAAAATTTGAACAAACATAGGAGAAATGTTGATTTTAAGGACAACACATACTGATGACCTTTTTTGATATATGTAGCCCACTTGAGAACATCAAATGACGATAACTACGGCCACGTAAAATTCGCCGCCACAGAAACTGGAGCAGGTTCTGTAAACTCATTTTCATGTGTTCATGGACATGCCTGTGAGCCGACATCAACATATGCAAACAAACAACATTTTCATGCTCATTTTGGGTGATAAGATATAAAGGGAGAAGATTACTTACCATCTCACAAGACATCTCTGAATACCTTCAGAAATGGGACGAATGAATGATGGGTCGCGTTGAGCACAGAGCAAACCAATCTAAGGAATTTTGTTAAGTGAGCATATCTAAGAAAAACATTAGTTCAACATGGGTGCTAAAAGTAAACTAAAGGCAAACCAATCCATGTATTTTAGCTGTTATCCATGAAGAAAATTAGCGAAAATAGAGTGACAAAGTTGGGGAAAATTACCAAAATTCATTATTTTTTGTGGCAATTCTGGATCAAGTTTAAAAACTAGTTGTTTTTTAAAGTATCTTTTTAAAAAATATATATAAAAATAATATTTTTTTACATTATTTTTCACATTAACCTATTAAAATTAAAATGATCCAAAAACAATAATTTCAAGTAACTTTGTTTTCAAAATATCACAATACACGATTTCAACTGAAAAACAAACAGTCCTGTGCATTCCAAGAAGTTTTTAAAATGTGGTCAGCATCTAGCAATGAAAAAAACCAAAAAGTCACATAAAAATTACTAAAGTAACCAAAAAAAAAAGCAAAATCATGGATGCATAATAATAATAATAATAATGCAATAGTGCATGGATGATCAAATATCTCAAAGCTACAATCACATGGATAATTTACCCGTAAAAGAAAAATTTTAAATTTAAAGTTAAACAAAAAAATAACAACAATAAAAAATAATAATAAGTGATTCAACACTTGAAATAATAGCAAAACAGGAAAAGAGGCTTGTTTCTTTTTTTTTATACTTGGATTCGATTTTTTTTATACATGTTTAATTATTTTTATGATATTTTATTTATTTGTTGAGATATTTAATAGATCTGAAAATTAAATATGATGTATTTAAACGGGATAAAACACCCCACTTGTTTGTTAAAAATAATAATGATAATAATAATAGCTGCTTGAACAGCTTACAAATACCATAAAATGAATGGAGAATGTGCTGCCCCAAATTCGGTATTTACTAGAGACTGAACAAAATTCTATAAAATGAACGGAGAATGTGTTACCTCAAATTCGGTATTTACTAGAGACTGAACAAAATCCAGCAGTTGAAGCTTTGCCCATTGCTAGCACAAGTAGGGTCGTCTCTTTATGAAGGATGCCTAGAACCAAAACATATTCTGTTTTTTGGAATCTTTCCATTTCTTGCATCATTGGCAAACTTTTGCAGGAGTTCCAATGCTTTATCCATGACAGGATTCACCACAGTTACCTACAATGAGTAACAAAGGAGATGGTGAGGCAGAGCATAGCACAAAATAAAACTAACTGGTATTACTTGTGGATAAACACATGCTGTCGGCTACTCAAATAATGTATTTCATCACAGATAAAAGAAAAGGAAAATTGCTGTTCAAAATGACAGAATAATTTGGTGCACTAAGATTTACAGGGAATTCAAAGTCATCTGGGCAACCTCTCACATTTCTTCTTGAAGACTAAAGAATGAACTAATGGACTGAGAGGCTGGGGCAGAACAGGCAAGAAAAAGGAGATAGGTAATTCATTTTACTCATTCAAAATAAGTCATTGGTTACTCAAAATGACATAGTTTCTTCCATATAAAAAGCAAATTAGCCTATAGTAACAAAATGAGAAATGTAGAACATAGAGGTACAGGAGAAAAACAGTCCAGTGTTCAGAGATTTCAAGGAAGAAAATCAGGTAATAGTCATGAACAGGCAAGCTAGACCTATAGATTAGCCATGTTAACTAATTATTAGCTTCAGTCCTTTACTAACCAAGATAACATGAGAAAACAAGATGAGCACTTGAACGAATGTCATCACAAATCTCACCTGCAAAAAGGCTAAATATGCATCTACAATATCCTCGAATGTGCTATCCTTTTCTTCGAGGACCCTGCAGATGAAAATGCAGAAACAACTAATCACAGGCACTACGGTTGAGTAATCATGGGTTTTTTCTTCTAATCAACGACAACTCCATTTTCAATGATATCGTAGTCGGCATTGACGCTGTCCATGTTTAAATTACATTAGTAAATGTGAGAGTTAGAATCTTGCACAACATAATAGTGTAAAAAAAAGTCCCTATAGTTGATTGAAGCATCAACCACTGTTCATAGAGGAAAGAAATTGTCAGAAAATAAAAAATAAATGAGTGTTCTTACTTCTGGTAATTGCTGCTTTGTTCGAGTGCATAAAGTTGAAACAGATGTCGAGGGTTTGGCCTGAGCACCTCTGACTGACTGAAGTAATTGGTAACCCTATGCGTTTTAGCGTCTTGTGGAGCCCACCCAAAGTTCTGCCAACAAAGAATATTGAAAGGAGTGACATTTGCCATACTCTAGATGTTTTCTACATCCACAAGCACGACAAAGGAAAGATTCCATCTCGCGAAACAGAAGTATACTTCTTTAACAGTAATGCATTAAAGCTACACTAGTGAAACAGAGACCCATCTAGGACGGCACCGGACACAAGTAACCTGTTTGTGAGCATCTCTGTCTGTTATGGCAGTTCTTAAATTATCTCAGGCTGCAGACTTGCCATTTGGCTCTCAAAGACTGAAATTACAAAGCAAAAAACATCCACAGTAGCAATACATCACTCATCTATTTCTCTCTAGCTTTAGATTCACAGCTATTTTTCTCTCTGCACTATGACAATTCATTATTTTTCCATCACAACAGTTATCATTATTTACCATCACCACTCATATTTTTCATTTAGAGATATATTAAACACTTCCATCTCTTTCAATTTGATATAATATATACTTAATATATATGAATTTTATTTTATTGAATATTATGGTTTTGAATTAGAAATTAGATTAATTAGAAATAATTTAAATTAATAATTAGTTATTTTATTTAAGAATCAATAATTTCTGGGTTGTTAATTATGAATTAACAAAATTATGTGATGGAATAATTAAATTTAATTTAGATTAAATTATGAATTATACTAAATTACATTTAAAATAATATTATTCGCTATGAAATAGATAAATTTGAATGATAATTTTATTATTGTAGTAAAATTTGATGAATATAGGTATTCACCAACTAATTTAACAAATTTAGATTTTAACTTATTATATTATTATTATGGTTTTGTTGATAAATAATAATATTTAATTAACCCCAATATATTAATAAATTATAACAAATATCATATACAGAGAACTTGATACTTTCAACTTCATTTAGCACAAGTTAACACAAGTCTCATTACATTACTTCGGTATTGTTAAGATACATTATCCATATTGGGTAATATGATAGTTTGAACGATATTAACATATACTGATTTATATTGATACTGATAACGAAATGCATGATTTTAGTCATTAGAGTAAGTATGAGAGAAATTGGTTAATGATTCATGCATCTTATCTAAATATCTGGGATACTAAGAGAGATCATGTTTTTGAGGATCAACATCTAATTATTAATGTAGATACTTCCATAAGATGGTATATATCTATTACATGTCATTTCTTTTCACTTACTTGGTCATGTTTTCTAAGATGTCCACACAATCCAATGTATTACACGCCTCGATATCTAAGATAGAATCGATTGATAAGTAATATTGTTTTACATACAATATTTATTAAATACCAAATTAATTTTATCATGGATGATAACTACTAATTGATTTTTAATGTATGTATATATATTAATTACTTGGTATATAAGACTCAAAAGGTATCAATGACTATCTATGAAGGTATCGATGAGATAGGATGTATTGTGGTCAACACTATACTCAATTTATGTTGTGGTGAGCTTTAAGAGGTTAGGAAGGCTAAGCATCTTGAAATGTCATTAACAGAAGATGATATTGCTTATCATGAGAGTTTTTGGGATGTTAGTCCATTCACAAGCATCCCAAACTTGTTATTAGGCGTCTCAGGCTCGTTTAGAAGCATCCTAAGTCCATTCATAAGTTGGGATGATATTGGTCCTTCTCACACCTATATGGACATTATATACTTGTTTTAAAGTTGGATGAGTTTGAGTGATACTCCAAACTTGTCCTCAAGTGTTTCAGACCTTTCTATGAGTTGAGGTGATTATTAAAAATAGTTACATGTTATTCTATGCCATGAGAATTATAAATAGATATATAGTTAGTTTAATTTTAATAAAATCTTATGTTATGTTAATCATCAGTCTAAATTTGTTACTTATGATTTAAGATATTATATGTTGCTTGTATGAATTATGTTTTAATGTTGAAAAATTAATTATTTGAATTATGTGAATTTTTTTTCAAGGAGTTAATGGCAGAAAAAATTATCACAATGTAAGTTTATTATAAAAGTTGTAGATCTTATATGTGACTCAAGTCTCATTATTAACATCTATTACACTTAAGTCGCAAATATGATTTGCAATAATCAAGTCACATAAGGAATTTGCGACTTGAATGTTGTAGATATCAATAATGACTCAATCAAGTGTGTTAGATCTCTAAATATTTTTTTTCACATGTGTTATTTTACTAAAATCCTTTTTAATTGTGTTAATTCCTAAAAAAAAACTCTTAGAAAACACAACATACCTATATACAAGATGGAGCCACATGTAAGAGAAGGAGACAATTTCCTTTTTATTTCTTTTAAAAAACTTATGATAGTCCTTGATAATTTAATGATTTTGAATTTACCTATTTTTTCTAGACATTTGCTCCCTGTAATTTGAGATTTCCCATTACTCCATGACATATCTACTAAAGAATAATTTGTTTAGAATAATGCAATATGAGATTATCATTTAAACGGTATTTTATTTTTATAATTCAACTTTGATGTAATATTTTTGCTTAAATCCAATATTACATAGAAAAAAATGTTATTTGTGTGATAATACCTATAGAAATAGTGTTTTTATTCCCCCTATAATTATGAATCCTAGCTCCTTCCCAACATGTTGTATCATCAGTAATAATAGTAGTAAAAGTTTTAGTTTTTAGTACCTTACGAGAAATGCATATATTTGGAAGTCTAAAATCTCAATAAGCTTGGTATGAATAGTAGCTTTGACAAAAAAAAATTATTAGAATCCAAAAGTAGTAAAGTGAGGAAAATCTTGCAAACTAATATAACAAACACTAAATGAAAGGTTAAAAGGCTTCCAAAATGACAAAAAATAATAATTAAAAAATGGTTAGTTTTCACATTATATTATAGAAGAGTCTTCATCTAATAATTAAGAGGCAACTATGACTCTTATTTCACAAGGTTGTTGTAAATCTTTTGAACTTCAAGCAATTATACATTATGCTAAAGCCTAATCTAACATGTTTACTTTTGTTAAGGGGTTGTTTTTGTCTTTGATACAAAAAAGTTTCTTGGAATTAACAACTTTAACTTCAATAGAGTAAGTTTATAAATGAACAGGATGTATAATGAATAAAATTATTTTTCATAATCTTTCTAAAAAGAAGTACAATGTTTGGGCTCACATCTCTTTTTTGATAAGTGTGTAATTTCAATTGCTTCAAAATTAAACTTAGAAAAACCATACATTATCAATCAAAGAATTGTATAATTTACCAATATGGTGCAAGGAACAAGAAAATAAAAGGAATATCTGAAGCAAAATGGACTAGCCTATCAGATGTCATAAGTATAACAAGCAAATATCTTTAATTTATAGCCAAAATAATAATCTTTATATCAAATTGTTATGATACATTGGTCTACACCATCGAATCATCCACTAAAATTGCATTTTTTAGAACTTCAATATTGTTTATAACAACTTCGTGATATGTTTGAACTTGAGATAATAAATGATTTTAAACAGTCAGGTGTGGATTTGACACAACTATAGAGTGGTGGAATATGTCTAGGTTCAAGAAAAGCCTGGTTACTCAAAACCAAAACGATATCTTAAAAGACTCGTAACTTTTGATCCGACTATTGAATCAGACTTGATTTCTTGTAAGAGTTTTTAAATATTATTTTCCTCATATAAGCACCTACTACACTACTTAGACCATCATATCTTGAGATATTAAAAATCTCACCCTAAAGCCTCACTTTGGGCAATTTTGTTATTTTCGTTACTTTCCCTGGATTTCCTGCTTTTGTTTAAGATTTTATGGTTATTATTTTTAAATTTTTATTTTGTTTTCTAGTTAATGTAGGGTTTGTGACTTATTTAAAGTTTTGTAAACCCTGTAAAAAGGCAAATTTAATCAATATTTTTTTTAAAAAGAATAAATATATGAATTTAAGGTTCACATCAACAATCCCTTTTACTCAACAAATTTCTATGTTATGTGTTTGTTTGTTGCCTTTAGCTTTTGTTTGTATTAATTGGTATTAAAGCCCAATGATTCTTGGTGATTATTTTGCTCTGTCACATGTTGTGAAACAACCATTGTTAGAAGAGGTTGTAGAATAAGAGGTGCTTATATAGAAGAGAATGATAAGATTCCCCTTCAAGAAAAAAATCATTTAGGAACTAATGTATTGTTTCATTCTTTATCAGTTTTTGTTATAAAAAATCCTAAAGGTAGGATCAATGATAGGATAAATTATACAAAGATGTTATGTTAGGGATCCATGATAGAGTTGCTTGCATAAAGATATCATATTATAAATCCATAATAAGGTGTTTAACATAAAGTTGTTAGAAACTCATGATGAGATGACTTACAGATAAAATAATGTTCTTAATGAATGATAATTTCTAATTCAATATTGAACTCAAGGAAGAGTTTTTTCTAATCTAAAAAGACTAATATAAGAGTTTTTCTTTTTAAGAAAATAGATATTTTTTTGGTTAAGTTTTTTGAAATAAATAAAATTGCATTTTATTTTGCCAAACTAAACATCGACCAAGGCTCTAAAATTTTTTGCAACATCATAAAAATCCAAAATTAATCCAAGCGAACATAGATTATCAAGTTCAATCGCATATCAATAATATGTAAAAATGATCAAATTAAAAAAAATTAAGTGATAAAACATGGTTGAAACAATTGTTTAGTTTTAAATTTAGTCTCTAAAACTTTAATTGTTTTAAATAAACAAAATTAAATTTTATTTTTTTAACTTAAGCACTAACCAAGTTCTAGAGTTTTTTTTCTTGACATCATGATAACTTATCTCTGAACTGGCCAAAATAAACCATTAAATTTAATTTTATATTAATTTTATAATGAAAAAATTATATTGAAATAGAACATTATTACAATCGATAACAAAATATGCCTCCAGTCCATTTAAGAAACATTAATTTTTAAAACTATTAGTACAGTTATTTTCCTAGATTGTTTTTTAAAAACTATATTAAAAATTACAATATAAAAGCAATAACTTTCCTAGATTATGCTACAATAAAATCACGAGATCTTTGAAGAGGTTGCGGTGGAGGGGAACTGACGGATACCTGAATGTTACAGTTTGTTTGTGATGTATCTAACTGGGCTGGACTCTGCCCCATTTGCTAACCATTAAAACGACGTCTGTTTCGGCAGCTCCCAATCACAGGACATCTCTGCAGTTGCCACCTCACAAGTACCCGAGATAAAATCCACTGTTTTTAAGCTAGGGAAGGCTCCACGTTCGTCACCTAGTCTGCACTGCAGGCAGAAAAACAACCAACCCTAATGAATTTCTTTAATGTCTTGACTTTTATTTTTATTTTTCGCATAAATTGTGGAAGACTTTCTGCCATTTCTACATAAACTATGGTAGTAATTATCCTTTGCAATTTTCCTGACTAATGGCAGGGTGGGACTGTATGGAATAGATAGATGCATGTTATTCTTATTTTATTCGTCGGAAAAGGAAGTAGAAGAAAGCAAAGGCTATTTTAATAATTAGTAGCAGAAAAGGATGATGTGGTGTGAAGGTCCCGAAGAGATGGCCTGAAAGCTGACCGGTAGAGGTCGACTCCAGCCTAACTGTCAGACCACCACCACCTCGTCTATTTCTCCTTTCCTTTCTCACAAAGCAAACCGACTCTCTCTTGTCCTGTGTTCTCAACATTATTTGACACAGACCAACCCAGACCCAGGCCAAATGCATCCCACCACCACCAACGAACCACCGCAAACACTCCTTGACCTAATAACAGACGTCCTCTCCCTCCTCCTCCTCTCCTCCATCACCGTCCAATCCTTCATCGGACGGTGGCAAGTTCTTCGAACAAAACTCACCTCTCTCCAGTCCTCTCTTTCTTCTCTCTCCGAATCCCCTCTTTGGTCCCAAAACCCTCTTCTTCACACTCTCCTGCCTTCTCTCCTCTCCACTCTCCAACGCCTCCTCTCCCTCTCCCGCCAATGCTCCTCTACCAGCTCCTTCCCTGGCGGCAAGCTCCTCTTCCAAAGCGACCTTGACATCGCCTCCTCTTCCCTCTCCAATCACATCCACGACCTTGATTTACTTCTCAGATCCGGAGTGCTTCACCACTCTAATGCTATTATTCTGTCTCACCCAGGTCCCGGTTCCGACAAAGAGGACTTGGTTTTTTTTATCCACGATCTTTTCACCAGATTACAAGTCGGTGGCGTGGAGTTTAAGAGGAAAGCGTTGGAGTCACTCCTTCAGATTCTGAACACAGACAAAAAATCAGCCAGTTTAGTTGCTAAGGAAGGAAATGTTGGGTATTTGACCGGTTTGCTCGATTTTAACGATCAGCCGTTGATTCGAGAACAAGCTGTTTCGGCCGTGTCAATACTGGCTGCGTCCAGCGATGAATCAAGAAAGATTATATTCGAAGAGGGTGGATTGGGACATTTGTTGAGGGTTCTTGAAACAGGGTCAATGCCTTTAAAAGAAAAGGCTGCCATTGCGATTGAAGCAATCACCGGCGATCCTGACAATGGGTGGGCTATTTCAGCATATGGTGGTGTTTCAGTGCTGATTGAAGCTTGCCGTTGTGGATCACAAGTGACACAAACACACGCAGCGGGTGCCATTCGAAATGTTGCTGGAGTAGAGGACATCAAGATGGCTTTAGCAGAGCAAGGTGTTGTGCCGGTTATTATTCATTTGATTGTTTCAGGTTCAAGTGCTGCACAAGAAAAGGCGGCTAATACCATAGCAATACTAGCCTCTTCCGGGGGGTATTTTCGCGATTTGATAATACAAGAGACGGGGTTGCAGAGATTAATGCATTTGATTCAAGATTTGTCAAGTTCAGATACAATAGAACATGTTCTACGTGCAATTAGCTCTCTCTCGGTCTCAGATTCCACAGTTCAGGTTCTGTCATCATCAACTGCTCTAATCATCCATCTCGGCGAGTTTATAAAACATGGAAACATGACATTGCAGCAAATTTCAGCATCTTTACTAGCTAATTTATCCATTAGTGATCGCAACAAGCGGGCTGTAGCTAGCTGCATGGGTTCATTGGTAAAGCTGATGGAGTCACCGAAGCCCGTGGGTCTACAAGAGGCAGGAGCGCTTGCGTTGGTGTCATTGTTGAAAGCCCGATGGAACAAGAAAGAATTGGTGAAGGATGAAAAGAGTTTGATGAAGCTGGTGCAGATGTTGGATCCAAAGTATGAGCTCATTAACAAGAAGTTTCCGGTGATGCTCGTGAATGCATTATTGAGTGGACGGAGCGGTGGGTGTAGGAAGAGGCTGTTGGACGCCGGAGCTTGCCAACATCTACAGAAACTGGCGGAGATGGAGGTTTCCGGTGCTAAGAAAGCATTGCAGAGACTTTCTGGGATTAGTCTCAAGAGCATGTTCTCTAGGACTTGGAGGGAATAAACACAAAAGTAACTAACCTTCCCCGCCAACCAAAAGGTACGATTTTTTCTTTTAAGCATTATAATGGAAATTTGAGTTTTAATGACCATTCATGTCTCGCCAAGTGGCTACCGTTATGATAAATGGGGATCCTGATAGGGCTATTTTAGTTTAGGTTATTTTTGTTTCTTTAATCAAATTGGTGGGACCACTGAGAGTTGCGTCTGTAAATTTTGATGCCGTCGAGGTAGTTTCCTTGACGTGTCACCGTCTCACGAAAACGGAGACCAGGACTAGTCCACGCTCTTCCATTATTGGCGGCATTGATATCGATTGATTTTCCCACTTACGGTTAGAATATTTTTGAACCAGAATTAGGATTATATTATAGCATTTTTAGAGTATTTTTTATTTAAAAATATATTAAAATAATATTTTTAAAAAATTTCTATAAATATATTACAATCATGCTTTCATAGTAAAAGTGTTGCTATTGCAACTGCAGGAGTCTTTGTAACTGTTCAAGGAGAAGATCACTTCGGTCGACGGCCAAGCATTTGACCACCACGAACATGGTAAACCCCAGCCATTTATTTATTTATTTTCACTTTATACACAATTCTTATGACCCTCTATCTATAAAATATTTATAAGCGTTATTTACAGAAATGTACAATAATAGTATTGTTTGACGAAAGCATAGGTGGATGCGGTTTTTACGGAGTATCCTCCATTGCTTCTTTTTGTTTTTAGGGTGTGTTTGTTTAAAGTGAAAAAACATGTGTTCCATGTTTTATGGGAGCAAACACTCCCCTAATCTTATTAATTGATCAACTCATGTAATATTTTTTTATAATGCTTGTGTGTTTTTATCTCCTGTATTTTGCAGAGAAAGTGTACAATGTGTTGTTTGTTGTGGTATTTACCAAAATATATAGAAATCTCTTTGATTTTCCCTTTGTTTGCTTGGCTTGTGCTCTGAGCTTTGGAGCATACCAATCCTTCCGTGCATGATGATGATTTAGTTCCACCATGAACTATGTATAACAGAGAGAGTATTCTTAAATTACATTATAATCAAATAAATTAAAATTGTTGATACTCATATCTATTTAACAAAAACAAGAAAAGAAAAGAAAAAACCCTAAAAGATAAACAATTATCTATATATGCTTGCGAAGTGGTTGGTTGATAATGTGATAATGTTTAAAGTGTTTTTCTCTTCAAAATAATATATATATATTTAAAAATAATATATATATTTAAATTAATCTTTTATAATGATTTGAATACATTAATTAAAAAAATTAATCTAAAGTAAAAAGAAAGTTAATTTAAAAAAAAAATGTTTTTACAATGTAAAAGCTGCTGGCCTAATAATAGATTATGCGCACTCGTAGCATCCACTACTCTGGTCCCAAAAGCTTATCAGTTGTTTCACTTTTTGTTCTTTTTTCATTGAATTCGCTCTTTACAAGTAGCCTGGTGATGGAAATCAATGGTAATGATGAAATGTTCCCGATCGAGTACGTCCGATGTAAGTCTCGAGATGGCCCTTTCATCAGATATGGTGGGTGTGGGTCCGTTCACTTCATACCTGCTCGATCACCTTTTGAATACTTAGAAATCAAATGATCATCAAGTGAACCTCAACCTTTAAACAGTTTCAAGTCAGTTGGATGTGTTTGACTTGCTGTTATGCTGGGTGATTTTCACACTAAGCATGTGTTTACGTGTTTGATAATATTCCGTATTTTTTAAAAGATTTTTTTAATTAAAAATATATTAAAATATTATGTGCGTGTGTATTTTTAAAAAATATCACCACATTAAAACCATTAAAAAAACATTTATAAAAATATTAATTTAATATATTTTAAATTAAAATAATTTAAAAGGTATTTTAAAAAGCAAGGTAGACCATGATATAAAATAAACACGTGTTTGATGTTATAGTAAATTTTATAGTTTAAATAATATGATAGTTTTTATAATTATGATTTATAAAATAAGTTTGTATGTTTGATTAATAGTGATGTGTATTTTTGCATGTAAAATAAATAAATAAAACTTGTTTCCAAAAAACATGTTATTATTCTTTAATAAAATCAAGGTTTAAAAGGCAATGAGGATTGATATAAAAAAATAAAAGCTATTTAACTAACTAAATAATTTTCTTAGTATAAAATAAAAAATTATCCTTGTAGCGAACTGCTGAACCAGAATTTGGGTCGTTAGTATATACTAATTATTGCCGTTCAAAGGATCAGGGCCTTTTCATGGCCGTAGCTCATATGATTGGATTGTGAAACAGCATTTGATAATCTTTGTTGTTAAAATATTTTCATCGAAACAAATTCTAAAAAAAAAAAAATCCTTTATTAGTTGTTCATATATATATATAAACAACATTTGGAATGTTATGAAACAATTATATTTTAAAAAGGTTCGGAGAGCTTCAAAGAAAGAACCACCGAACGGGCTCGTACTACCCATTTGATCAGATAAATGGTCTTGAATCCAAGTCTTCTTGAGGCAAGCAGACAATCTTGATCATTGGGAATCTGGAAATTACGAGTAAAGAAGACTTGGGAGGAGTAACCCATTCCAAGTTAAAAAGGAGAAGAAGAAGGTTCAGCCAAAATGCCGGGAAGCAAGGTGGGGTGGGAAAAAAGAGGGGAGAGGCGACTGGCAAAGCAAAAACAGCAGGTCCCTCCGACCAAGAGCCTAACCAGCGACCCCGCACAAGAAAAGATAAAATACGATTCCACAGCTTTACTTTAACACGTTATTGCTTTCCAATCTTGCTCGGCGCCCGACCATAAAATTTGCTTATTTGCACCAGATAATAGTAAAGAAAAGTGTTTGCTGTGGGTTCTCTTTAAAGGTACTATACTATTTGCCCTAAAGCCTAAACAATCCTGTAAAGTTCCACGCTTCTTCCACCGCCGGAGCTTTTCGACTTTCTCGTTATTTCATGCCAATCGTTGACAGCTAAGATGCTTCTGTGCTGCGAATTCATGTATTTATCTTGCGTCTCAACACAAAGTGAAGTTTGTATCAATATTTTCGATGGTAAGATTTTAGAAAAAAATTTATATATTTTTGTAGTTATAACTTATATACATTTATATTATTTTATATTTAATTAAATAAAATTAAAATAATAAGATTTGAACTCATAATTATTTAGTTAATAAAACTCCAGTATTATTTTAAAAAAACTATAACAAATTCAACTCTTAAATAAAATATTAAAATATGATTTATCTAATTGTTTATCTCAAATCTCAATATAAAAGCAATAATTTTTTTTTATCAATTCACTACTACATATCAAAATTCAAATGGAAAGAAATATAGTTTAAATACGAATTTGAATTATGAATCTCAAGGAAAAAAAGCTATCTCTTGAATTTTAACTATAAACTATCAATCTATCTATATAAATTTAAAATAATTAAAATTATATTTAAAATGACTAGTGAATAAAATTTGATTTTAGTAAACAAAGTCTAGTTTTGTGAACCAGGCTTTGTTTATTGAATTTAGGGATAGAAATAAGGTTATCCACCCCTTCTTGTCTTAGATTTGCCTTCAATTAAACCTTTTTGTAATCTAATTAGAAGAAATTAGACTTAAAATTATGATAAAAATATAAAATTTAAAAGATAAAGAACTAAAACATAAAAAACCAAGAAAATATTTGGCTAACCTCACATTAGCGATAATTTTCTTTTTGGTCTAATTTTTTTTTCAATCCCTGAGCTAAAGAGAGAGAGAGAAAATGATATGGAACTGAAATTTCAAAAACTAAGAAAATATTTGGCTAACTCACTTGAAAACAATAAGAGAGAAAATGCTTGGTTTGACCACTTTCAATTACTAAACTTATTGTTCTTGATGATAAAAAGGTTTTTTTTTTTTTTGACGAGAGGAGTTTGATTATTGTGGGTTTTTTCTATAAATATACCTAAAAAATTATTGAGTTTTATTTTTATTATTTTGATTTTGTTTTTCTAATGATTTGGGGATGTTTTATAGTTGTTAGATGGTTTAGGGTGGTTTATATGATGTTTATTAGGTTTTTTAAAATAAAAATAGGTTGAAAATTTTCAACCTAAAAAATTCATCTAGAAATTTTCAACTATAATAGTGATGGTCGAAAAACACAAGGCTAAAACACATTAGACTACCTTATGCCCTTGCACTTAGGCTTATTTTCTTGGTCTTTTGATTAGTATTTTTTTTAATTGTATCCTTTAATATTTAGTTAATTTTAAATGAGTTTTTATATTTCATTTATCATATAATAAAAAAATTTCTATAGCCTAGATATTATTTTTTTACATTCAAATATTTTTTGGTCAAACTCACAACATAGTGCAAGAATTAATCTAGTATAACTTGAGGAATTAGCTAAACATATCCTTATATTTTTAGGTATAGTCTTCAATATATCATTATAAGTTTAATTATTTTTAATTTTCCCTCATTTTGTATCATTTTTCAATTTATCCTTCTATTGCATTTTTTTATTATAATAACAAAAATATTCTCACATAACAAACTTAAACCTAACATCATTGTCATATGATATTAAAATTCTTTTTTCATGTGTAATTTTTTTAAAAGTAAATCAAATTGAATTGAGTTTCTCGTAAGGGTATTTATGTTGGTTTTGATGAAATTTTCTAACTAAATAGTAGATTAAAAATGACCGTGTATTTGTAAATAAATCAAAAGCAATTAAAATTATGAAACCACATTGCAAATTGAGCTTTAAATATAAGGATAAATTTATTGCACTTGACATCACGACGACCTACTCTTATAGGTTTATTTTTATGCTATGAAGGGCGAAGAAAGATCATAAACTTATGAAAAGTATAAAGGAGTCATACCTTATATTATGATCACTGAGAAACCTTAACTGGTTTGTAGAGTTTTAAGATAAGAAACTAATAGTGCTATATGAAAAATATTATCAACCCAAAATATCATACCTAAGATAAACTATATTATTACTTGCCTTTTATTTCAAATATCCTATGGTGCCTAGTCTATCAATGGTCTATCTACATAGGTAAGAATGAGTCTACTGCAATAAGTTAAACCTAGGGTTATTGGTTTAAGTTTAACTATTCTGAGATCTTGTTCATCTTTTTCACTCCTAGTTATTATGTTTTGATAATACTTGATGAATTGACATGTCTACACATATCGATCTTAATCATAACCTATGATTAATAGTCTATCACGTTATACTAATTAATAATTAATGATATTATATTGAGTTTATAAACCTAACTCAAATCTTGGGAAGGGTTCATGAATAATGACTTATTAAGGTTCATTTATTCTATAATATCTAAAGTTCACTTACAATATTTGTTAAATAAAGATTGTGTATTCCAATCCTATCTAAGTAATGACCTCTATGAGTTTATTTACATAGAAATGGGATCTAGTGACATGTAGATATTTTTTTTACTTAATTTTTACAATTACCTTTCTATATTTTAATTTTTGTTTCCGTGTTTCTTCTCATTAGTGTTAGTACACACTAGTGCTATGAGTCGTGTATGTATATCCATGACAAATGAACAACTCATCAAATTTTATTATTTTTATTGTTATTGATTATTAACATGTATATATGAGAACTTATTATAGAAGTTAATACTCCTAATTATTTAGTGAATATTGAAATTAAATGTTTCTTAAAAAAAATTATTACTATTTGAAATCAGAATGATGGACTACTCCTTTTAATATCAAAGATAATGACCCTTATTAAGTCCATTTACCATAAATATCAAGAGTGAATAAAAAAATATTTTTTTTACGTGACTTTTCTCTTAAAAAAAAGGACATAAGTTTTAAAAAGCTTGGAATATAGACCTAATAGGTCTTTAAATGTAGGTTGAAACCCATGATGAATTTTGTAACTAATGACAAGATCCATTGGATATGAACATGCATTAATGAATGAGAAAATATTGTCTTATGTTATTTGAATTGAATGAAAATATGAATATGCTTTTTATAAAAAAAAATAATATTATATCATTTGAGATGACAATAATATGAACAAGAACACATAAAATAACAAGATGCAACTTAATAGGCTTGATTGGAATGCAAACACAAATACTATTTTGATAAAAATTATTTACTCCAAAAAATCACACGTCAAAATCAACAATAAACCAAAATAATATTTAAGGTTTGGAATGGACCTTCCAAAGGTTATGGGGTGGAGTAAAAGCTACTAGAATAGTGATAGTAGTGACTAAATAGTAGGGCGTGTTTTTGACATGTGCTCGGAGTGATTGTCATGGTCGGTATGTTGTTGCACACACCATTAATATATGATTAATATGTGGAGGGCTTCTCATGATGCACAACTTTATGGTCTTCCTTTTAGTTCTAGCAATATTATTTATCATTACCGGTGGAGAGAGTTCAAAGGTGTTAAAAGTGTAATAGTCTTTTCTCTCCCTGTTAGTTTGTTTTCTAACTTTTGGATTTGCTCACACCGAGGATATTGGTTGCACATGGCTTATATGGTTTTATATTACTCATCAAAGGGAGAACAACGATGGTCTCGACTTATTTAGAGGTTATAAGAGAAAGAATTCAATAAAAAAAGTTTTGGTAGCTATTTTCTCTCTCTCCTTAATCTACATTGATGCATGGGTATTTGGTTTTAATGAATTACGAGGTTTTGTACAACACTTTACGATAAAGAAAATGGTAGTGGCCTTATGAAGAAAAGTCAGAGGTCATAGAAATTAATGAGAGAAGTTTTGGTTTTAAAGAGAGAAAAATAAAGCCATATTTTTTTTGTAGGAGAAAGGTGAGAAAGATGAATGGTGTTTCCTTTCGGCTTATTTCTTTAAAATTTAACCTTTTCTTTTATTTTCTTTTTATAATGGTTCTCTTTTAAGGTGGCTAGGGTTTTAATTAGTATTGGTGAGAAATTGGAGGAAAAGGATGATGAATAGTCCTCTTTAGTTTTTTTTTCTTCTTTATTTATAGTCTAACTATTTTTTACTTTCTCTCATTACTTATTCCTAAAGTACCTTAATTTTTTTTATCCATATTTTTCTTGTTTTGCACTTTAGCCTCCTATTTATTTTTCTCCTTATTTTAATTTTTAATTTTTATTATTTTTTATTTTTTTTAAATAAAATTAAAAAACATAAAATAAGAGAAAATATACATGAATAGTAAACAAGAAACATAAAATAGACATGAATGCATAAAAAACCATATTACTTTAAATTTGATTTTTATTTTAAAGATACCAATAAGAGAAAAACAATTGAAAATTATAAAACAGGCATATGAATGATTGAAATGCATCGAAAACATGTTTTTTTATTTATTATTTTGCTTTTCATATATTTCGAGAAAATATTTTGAAAAGTAAAGAAGTTAAAAATTAACTTATAGCAACATGATTGACTATTTCTTCCTTTTTTATTAAGCATAATAACATTTGTTTTGTCCTTTTTCGAATATTCTTTTGTATAATTTGTTCTAATGCCAAGAAAACATATTATCATATTATATTAGGTTCAAATTCCTTCCCCTGAACTTTTGGTTGTTTATCTTTCTCTTTGTTAATAACAAGTTTGAATCATTTCCTATTAAACATCTTTTTTTTTTCTCTCACTTATCCTTTATCTTAGATTTTGAAAGGACTATAACATAATCCTATCTAGTGATTGTCCTATGTTAGGTTCAAATTCCTTCCTCTGAACTTTTGGTTGTTTATCTTTCTCTTTGTTAATAACAAGTTTGAATGATTTTCTATTAAACTTCCTTTTCTTTTCCTCTCACTTATCCTTTATCTTAGATTTTGAAAGAATTATAACATAATCCTATCTAGTGATTGTCTTATGTTAGGTTCAAATTCCTTCCTCTGAACTTTTGGTTGTTTATCTTTCTCTTTGTTAATAACAAGTTTGAATCATTCCCTATTAAACTTTTTTTTCTTTTCCTCTCACTTATCCTTTATCTTAGATTTTGAAAGGACTATAACATAATCCTATCTAGTGATTGTCTTAAAATCCACCAACTCCTCGATATTAATGGTGGTAGAAGACTCATCTTTCACCTTTTATTGCTTTAACTCCACTTATGTTTATGGTTAGAATTCCGATAAAAAGTTGAATAGCTTGTCGTCTTTTGATAGTTTTTCAATGTACAAAATGAGAGAACTAAATTTTTTCATACATTCTTGTCTTATTTCAACCTTTATAATTTTTCTTGTGCAAGTAAAAAAAGGTTATTTGGTAGAAACTATTCTTTCAACTCTTGCTCTAGACATTTCCAAGTATTGATCATGAGTCATCCAACATTCAAGATTGCCCTGTTCTTATTCTCCATTATAATTTCGCATCACTTGCAAGATATTACATTGTGATATTCATTTATTTGCCAACATCAATCTTAGCAATACCAAAATACTACTTCATATCCTATAATATTTTTTTCTTATTTCTTAAAAATTCTCACACCATTAAATGACTTTGGTTCTAACAATTTGAGCTTGGACATGCTAATTATAATGTTTGTCATTACCTTTTTTAAAATAAAAATCACATCCTCGACAACCTGCAACTTGCATATAATCTTTGTTATAAGTCTAAAATACTATCCCGCAACCCTTTCAATAATTTTTATGGCCAACTCTAACCGATCATTGATTAAACATTTTTTGCCCTTTAAAACATGACCAATCAAGTTTTCAAGGTGTATTTGTCTCTCCCAAATAGTTTTTCTTAGCATATAAACTTGGGTCATAAAATTTTAAAACCACCAGTATTCTAATATCAAATGTAATAGGGGTAAGTTTTTCACATAAATTTCAATCTATTATGTAGTAGTATAATCCCACAAGACTTAACTTTTATTTTTTAACTCACTTGTGTTTGTCTATAACTAGGGATTTCATTTATTCCAATATATTTATTTCACTCTCTTAGTTGTTGTAAACAAACAGAATTCATATAAAAAATGAAAAGAACAATGCATAATTGTTTTAGAAAATGTCTCAACCTTTATTAACTCTTTATAAATAAATATTAAACAAGCTCTCTTATGTGTGTTATGCATATAGCTTGCATGCTATACAATATTTTACAACCTATTTATAGATTATCTACATGGAAGTTATAATGGAAATCAACTCTAAATTTATAAATTTATAGCATAGATTAAGATAATTTTGGCTAGTTTTTTCACAAAACTAGTAATTAAGATAATTTTGGCTAGTTTTTTCACAAAACTAGTAATTATTAATAATTATCAATTGCCTATAATTATTGTAACTTCTTTAGTCAGCCTTTCAGAAACCATGAGGAAAATTTATTAAAATTTATCTACTAAAAGTATTGTGTTTCTGCATGTCTCGAGTTCATCATTGTCCTCATGGGTTGTCAATACTTATAGTGTCTTTCAAGCAATTTTTTGTTGGTGTGCCCTTACATCTTAAGCCTCTAACAATATCCGACCAATGCAATTAAACCAATTATTCTAGATTGTACTAAATCAAAATAGTTACCATAGTTATAAATCAAATTATAACATTAATCAAAATAATTATTTTTTTCTCATGATTCAACTTCATCTTGTGATAAAAAAAAATACAATTGTTACTTCAATAATACTTTAACTAATGCATGATTTTAATTAAGTGATAATTTGACACTTAAAGAGTTAATAATAATGATTAAATTAGATGATCTTCTTTAAGATACTCACTTATCATGTAGAAAACATAAATAATGAAACCATTTACTAATTTTTTTTTTAAGAATCTGATTAAATGTGACATTTTCTTTCTAAAAAATAATCATTCCCTTACTCAATGGTCATGCCCACAAGTTCTATATTCGATCAAATTTGTAATTTTAAGGTAGTACAATATACAGAAGTTTGGACAAATCAATGTTTTGGTATCTTAAACCAGGGGGTTTCATCATAGATTTACTATTATAAAAGTTCTCTTTTGATCTATTCTCTTTAGGTAAAATGTTTCTTACTCAATCAATAATTTTATCATAATTGGCATCGCTTAGCTTATAATCTAACTTAATGGTGAACACCTATATAATAACCAATAATTTATTGTAATTTATGCACTCATTCTATAATAGTACATCAACATATTTCAAAAGATCAAAAAACATGGTCATGTTTTTATCTACAATTAACCATTCACTTGTATAACCCTTGTTCATTCATATCTCATCCATAATCATAGTTGTATAAAGATTACTATTATCATTTATAACTTTATGCACGTTACTAGAACTAGAAGTTAACTTAATCATCCTATCTACCATGGTTTTATAAAGAACATATAGTTCTTTATGTGCAAACTAATGTAAGTATTTTTCTATAAACCTTTTTGTAAAAGATGCATTGTGACAACACTTGGATTCGTAAACTTTTTATTTTTACACCTCTTACATGAATATTTAATACCGCATCCACTAATATTTTTTAAATTAGATAGTATGCAATTAATAAAGCCCTCACCACATTATAATAATCTATCTCACACAACATTTCAAGTGAAACTAGATACATCCAAGAACAATAATCCATTATTTATATCAAATCTATATCGAATATCGATGACAATATATATTAATTAATTATATGAATAAAATAAATTAGTTATCATTGATTTAACTCAAATTATCCAATCTATTATAATAGCACCCTTAAATCATTATCAATTTTCTACAAAAAGTCAAATTCATCCATATTGAAATTTTCAACTTGACATTAAAATTTACAAAATATAAAATATACTCATTAAATAGACTATTATTTATTTCATTAAAAAAATTGATTCACAAAATTAAAATCAAAGTATAGAAAAATACAATTTTTTAAAATCTTAAACAAACTTTAATATATAGAAATGATACATTTATACAATAAATTTATATGGGAAGAATCTATAAAATAAGTAAACACACAAGCATACTACATATACTATTTTAAAATGCAAAAAAAAACATTATAAAAATAAGTTAAAAGTTGATATGCATATGTGTGTGCGCGCGAGTGCGCATGCTTGATGATTTAAAAAAAAAACATGTCATTATAGTAAAAAGAAACAACAATGTGTTCTCATGTTGAATAAAAAAGGTTTTCTTAAACAATGTTGCGATCTTATTCATGAACAGGTAATTGTAGAGGTGATTATTTTTTATTTAGTTGGGTTTTGTTTTTGTTTTGGTTTATGTCAGTTTTTTCAGTTTCAAGTTTATAAAATCAAAACCGAACTGAATCAATTAATTTTTAAATTTTAATTAGTTTTTTTTCACAGTTTGGTTTTTTTATTATTTTTTTCTGGGTTTTTTGCTCACTCTTAGGTCATTAGCAATTTGATTCTCCACATCAGCAAGCATATTATGAAACCACAATTGGAACCCACCATAGTGTCATTAAACATAAGCACATGGAACAACATAAAAATACCATAAAGTCCTACATCTTTAATTGTTTTAAATAACCTTGTGAGTTTTAGGTTACATTAAAATCATATCAAATCCAAATTGATGATATAGACCTTTTTAAAATAATATATATAAATATAGCTTTTTTATGTGCACTTTAATAAAAAGAATTATGTTTACACTATTCAAAAAATCATAGCAATAATTTAACTTTTCTAAGTGGTTTTTATTATAGGACATGGTTAAACTAATGTCCCAACATTAATCTCATGGATATGTGAAATCCCTCCCATTTTAACCATCCACTAGTTTGGTAGATGTCACTTTCGCTTATGTTACGAATGTCACTTTTGCTTATGTTACTTAACGTATTAGAAATGAAGGTATAAATTGAATTCTTCTTATTCATTGAGTTAATTTATACAATATTTATAACTCTACTTTTAGTAAAGTAACCGAATTAGTTATAAATAACAAACTTTACAACAAAATGTAACTATTTGCTATGCTTATTATAACAACTTTAGCATTCAACGTATTCAACTCATCAACGCAGTTTCTTCTCAGTGTAATGTCTTCATTATATCAAGTAGCAGACTTCAGCTTGACTGAACATATTCAATACGCCCCTCTCAAGATGAGATTCATGAACATGTCAAGGAGAATAAATGTTATGAACACTCATCTTGGATAATAAGGGATGAAAATAAGAGGAAACAAGAGCCCTGTTAAAAATCTCAACTAGCTGATGTTGAGAAGAAACGTGAAAAGTGCGAAGAACACCAGATTGAATTTTCTCATGAGCCTCATAACAATCAATGTCAATGTGTTTGGTATGCTTATGAAAAATAGTATTCGTTGCAATGTGAAGAGCAACTTTACTGTCACAATAAAGAAAAGCAGTTTGTATGGGAATTGTATGTCATTAAGAAGAGTCCGAAGCCACATAGCTTTACAGCAGGTGAATGTCATGGCTCTGTACTCAGCCTCAACAGAAGATCGGGAGACTGTGGTTTATTTCTTGGATTTCCATGAAATAAAAGAACTGTCAAGAAAGACACAATAGCCTATGATTGAGCATCTAGAATCCAAGCAACCAGCCCAGTCTGAATTACAAAATGCTTTCAGTTGTAAACTAGAGACGACTAGAAAGAACATTCCCTGAGCTAAAGAGACTTTAATATAGCGTAGAACTTGAGTGGCTGCAGCAAGATAAGGAACCTGTGGCTTATCCATAAACTGACTTAAAACTTAAACAATAAAAGAAATGTCAGGTCGACTAATAGTGAGATAGAGTAGTCTGCCAACAAGGCGTTTGTAGGAGGTAGGATCTTTAGAGAATTTCACATTAGGATCCATGGGAACTTTGATCGATTTAGAAGCTAACAAACTAGTAGTTTCAAGTATGTCTAAAAATACTTTTGCTGACAAACAAAACCCTAAGCTCACTGCGAGCTATTTCCAAACCAAGAAATACTTCAATTATCCAAGGTTTTTAAATTGAAAATTTTCATTAAGCATATGAATGAATATGGAAACTGTAGTTGAATTGTCACTAGCAACAACTATATTATCAACATAGACTAATATAACAATGAATGAATCTACCAAAGATTGAGTAAACAAAGTGTAATTAGCCTTGGACTGCATAAAACCAAACTTGAGCAAGGCAGAAGAAAATTTAGCAAATTATTGCCGCGAAGATTGTTTTAAACCATAGAGTGATTTCTGTAGCCTGCAAAGTTTATACCCCCTCTTTTTAGCAAATCTAAGAGGTAATGACATGTGGACTTTTTCATTTAAATCGTCATAAAGAAAGGCATTATTCACATCCAATTGATAAAGATGTTATTGTTTGATAACAACAACTGCCAAAAGGGTTCTGACAGTGGTGAGCTTAGCCACGGGAGAAAAGAAATCATAATAGTCCAGTCCCTCACATTGATTATAACCCTTAGCAACTAGCCTGGCTTTATATCACTTCAAAGTCCTATCAAACTCCAGCTTTACTTTATAGACTCATTTGCATCCAATAGTGTATTTAGAAGTAGGGAGATCAACAACAGTCCAGGAATTATTTAATTCAAAAGCTTTAATTTCAGTATCCATAGCTTCACACCATTCCTTATAATATACAACTTGAGTATAAGAAGTATGCTCAACAAGAGCAAATAAGAAAGGTTAAAACATTTCTAAGCAAGAGAGAGATGAGTATAAGAAAAGACAGATGAAAGAGTATAAGGAATACCTGAAGCTGAAGAAAAAAGTGCAAGCTTTATAATGGAGGTTACAATATGACAATGATAGTCATGCAAATATCCAAGTTTATATTTTATCCTAGAAAACCTCCTACATGGTTGAGGAGTGATCTTAGAAGAAGATGTTAGAAGAAGTGCTAGGTTAGAATGCAAAGAAGGAGAAAGAAAAGCAGAACTTGAAAGTGAAGGAGTAGTAGATTGAAAAGGAAAAGAAGCTGAAGTCATCGAATCAAGAAAAGGAGCTACTTATTCATGCAGGGGAAGAGGTAAAGGGAGTACAGAATCAGTAGAAGAGATATGATGTTTGAGTGTAAAAGGAAATATAGCTTCAAGGAATATAACATTCTGAAAGACAAAAATAGTATTTAGATGTAAATCATAGAGTTTATATCCCTTGATGTGATATGGATAGCTAAGAAATATACAAGGTTTAGCTTCAGGATCAAATTTATGTCTATTTCTAAAAAGAGTAGTTGCATAACAAAGGCATTCAAAGACTTTCAAATGGCAATAAGATGGATAAGAATGGAACAAAGCTTTATAAGGAGATTTGTTATATAAAACTGTAGTAGGAATTCTATTGATTAAATTCACAACAGTAAGAACACAATCTCCCTAAAACGGTAAGGGTAATTGAGATTGAAAATGAAGGGATCGAGCAACATTCAAAATGTGTTAGGGTTTGCGTTCAACAATGGAGTTTTGTTGAGGTGTTTCAACACAACTCAGTTGATGGATTACACCCTTGGATGCATAGAATTGACTCATTTGGAATTCAACGCCATTATCTAATCGGAGGGACTTGATTTTGGCATTGAATTGTGTCTCAACCATAGTAAAAAAAAATGAATATGAGTGCTGGTTTAATAAGACTTATTTTCCTAAAGGTGAATCTATGTAAATATGCTATGATCATCTACAATGGTTAAAAAATATGAAGAACCACTAATAGACTTAGTGGAAAAGGTGTCCCAAAGATCATATTGAATAAGATTAAAATATTGTGCAGAATATGTAATGCTATGAGGAAAGGATAAACAGTGTTGTTTGGCTAATAAACAAATGTTGCAAGTCTTATTAAATTCATGTAAAACATGAGGAATTACACAAGAAAGTAATTTTAAGGGAGAATCTGAAAGGTGACCTGATCTGTAATGTTATAAACTATTGTTTACAGAATGAACAAAGAAACTGGCGAGAGCTAGATCAGTGATTTTAGTTTGAAACATGGAATTAATAGGATTGGAAAACATAAAGTTCCTAGATAAAACAGAAATTGGAATTTGCGGCAAATGATATAAACCTCTAGCTTCTTTACCCACACTAATCATTCTCCACTTTGTAAGGGTCTGAACAAAATAGAATTTGGATAAGAAAATGATATAGCATTGTACAGTTTGAATCAGCTTGCTAACAGATATCAAATTGGAAGAAAAAAAAAGAAATACAAAGCACATCGTTTAAAACAAAAGAGTATGAAATCTTAATGGTACTAATATGAGTAACTGAAGCATGTTATCCATTAGGTTAACAAAAGTCATATGTGTGAAGAATGATGTGGAACAAATCATGTGATTTGTAGCTCTAATATCAATTATTCAAGGAGCTTTGATAGAATTTGTGAGAAGAGTTGAACAAGAGGGCGACAAAGCAAATGCAAAAACAGAATATTTTGGATCTAGATTAGAGAGTTGAGATATATTGAAAAAAGTACCTAGACGTTTTATATTGATTGAAGTATCACCTTAAGTAAGAATTTCTGATTCTTTATTAGTACATGGAGAAACTTGATTGACAGAAAATTCAAGTTCTAAGATGGATAGTTTGAACATCTCTATAAGTTGCTAACATTGTGTATAAGTAATAAGCAGCTGAGGAGCAATGGTTTCAAAAACATGATTTATACTATGAGGTGCATTTTTTCCTTTGGTAAACTTGTAACTAGGTGGAAATCCTTGAATTCTATAGCACTTTTCTACAGTGTGGCTGTGTACACCACAATAAGATCATATAGATTGATCTATGCAGGGATAAAAGGATCTATTTCCAGCAAACCAAGTTGGAGGTATTGTCCTAGCAAGTAATGCAGTGATGTTCTGATTGAAAGAAACGCTTGAAGAGAAAATCATACATAGCCTCTCCTCTTGAACTATAAGTGAGAAAACTTTGTTTAGATGGTAGTGAATCAATTAGCAAAAATTTTCCTTGAATATGTGAATAACTCTCGTTCAATCCCATGAGAAATTGATAAACATGTTGCTGATGATAATAGGATAGAATAGTCTTCAATGCTATGTATATAGGAATTGGTTGATGATTTCCTAACTCTTCCCATAATCCTTTCATAACAATAAAATATGCACTGAAAGAATTATTTTTCTATGACAGATATAAGATAGACTTTTGGAGCTGAAAAATATGTGGTCCATTGTATTAAGAGAATCTATCTTGAAGATCATTCTATATTTCAAATACATCATCAATATAGATGATGCTATTGGCAATCTTTGTTGAAACAGAATTCAATAACCACAAGAGAATCATATTGTTGTCGCGAGTCCATGCCAATCCTTGAGTATTAGATAGATTGGATGGCTTATGCAAAGTGTCATTAATAAAATTGAGTTTGTTCTTGACTAATAAGGTCATCATCGTCACCTTCTTCCATGAATTATAATTTTCATCATTTAGTTGCTTTGAAATCCAGGACTGTCACCATGATGCACATCATCACCTTCTTCCATGAATTATAATTTTCACCATCTAGTTGCTTTGAAATCCAGGACTGTCACCATGATGCAGAAAGAAAGGATTGGAAGGATCCATTTTTGAGGTAGCTTCAGTCATTGCCAGAAAATAAAGAGAAAGTAAACTAGAAAAAAGAATGAAAAAGATGAAGAAATAAAATTGAGATAGAATGATATGATACTATATTGAAAATGAAAGAATAAACTGAATTCTTTTTATTAATTGAGTTAATTGATACAATATGTATAACCTTGCCTTTAGTATAGTAACAGAATCAATTATAAATAACAAACTTTACAACAGAATAAAACTGCCTACTATGCTTATTATAACAACTTAAGCATTCAACATATTAAACTCATTAATGCAGTTTCTTCTCGGTATAATGTCTTCATTGTGTCAAGCAGCAGACTTCAGCTTGACTGAACATGTTCAATACGACGTGATCGTTGGTAGAGAGAAGTGAGAATATGATGATTGAGCTTTGGACTCCTAATCTGAATCTTCCATGGTTGCATGGCTTTATTTCAACTTGCATGATCATCGAGCTGTAGTTTAAGGTTTTTGTAGTATAAACGCAGACGAAAAAGCATAGAAAAAGGAAATGGAGAGAGCAGGAAGAGAGGAACGTGCATATCTGGTCATGTCAACGCAGGAAGTTTAGGAAAATATCAAAATGGAGAGCATGCGGATGTCAAGAATTGTACCATCACGACTGATTGAAAAGGAAAAGGAAATGGAAAGGAAAAGGAAAAAAAGGGTTATATAGAATTAACATCGGGCTAAAGGTACATTGTTTTGGTATTTCCTATTTATACTGAACTCAAAGCTAAAGAAGGTAAGAAACAAAGGATGAACATGATGATATTTGCCCCTTTTTAAATTATTTACATGATCATGCTATAAATTCTCTTAACTATTTTCCATTTGTGCTTGGTTTTTGCCAAAAAAAACTCTAGTTAACTTCACGTACTCACATGGTCGAAGTTTACGGCAATTAATATTCCATGCCTTCGTATCAAATATATGACATTTTCTTCGCTATAATTTTGTCCTGCTGCTGCAGCCACAATTGCTGTTGTTGCAACATAATTTGTTGATCCATGGAACCATTGGGTTTATGTCCAGCAGCCATTTTAGCAAGGCATGATGCAAACGGATCGTTTTCGTTGTGCAATCCTGCTGCTGTATCAGATTTCTGCACGCTGAAGGTTGGGGTAGCCTGAAATGAAGGGGCCATTGAAAGCATATCTTTCACAGGACATACTGCTTGGCTGTCTGTGCAAGCAACAATTGCGGGTATTTCAGTTGTATCTTGAAGAAATGGATTGTATTGGTGATCTGGCAGTGAAGCTTGATCGAAGATATTGTTGGCAATCGGAGGCTCTAATTCACTAGCTACATGAGCTGAATCTTGATCAAAGAAATTGCTCGCGGTGTTGGGCAGAAATCCAATGGTCAAATCTGGCGATGCTTGCATTGACTGGCTTGCTGTCTCTGCTAGGACAGCCTCCCAACCATCACTTTGATCGGTGCTCGAGTACAATGTCGAGGCTGAGGTTCGCTGTCTTTGTTCTTGCTCTTGCTGTTGGTCTTCTGGTGGCCAGCCATCCAACGATACAAGATCTAAAATACTATTTGCCCCACTTAACGTTCCTTGATCAATGGTGAATGAATGAATCGAGTTAGAATCTGCAGTACAAAGGATGTCTTCAGAATGAGATCGCTTCTCAAACAGCTCCAAGTAATGATCCATAGATGTCATAGGTGGGCTTGATCCCATGTCCGTTACGCTCATGAGATCCTCCAGTGAGGTACATTGTGAGCCAAATTCAGATCCTCTCTCTGAAAATCTTTCATTTGGTGCAGAAGATTCGTCACATCTGCCATAACTATCAATGCTTGGAGAAGCATCGTCATTTGATGGTGCTGGAAGGAGCAAATGTACTGGTGATCTACCATTTGTAGGGACAGAAGATTGATCTCTTAAGAATTCTTGTAATGTTTCTATAAGATCTTCTGATATCTTCTGCACACATGGGTACTCAGAAGTTCGTCCGACCGCAAGGTTTTTACACAAATCATAAAAGGAGCATAGCTCTTCAAATTGTTTTGAGGCCTTGACACAAGTTTGGAAGGCAGTAACACAATAATGAGGTTGTAACTGAAAGAAACTATCTAGAAGAAGCGAAAGTCCATCAGAAATATCACGATAGAGATCAAAACTCTCTTGTACAATGGCATACAAAGAAACTTGCACCAGTCTGTTTGTCTTGGCTGCACCTGCTGGTCTTGTTGCAACTGCTCTATCAAGCAATTTTTGCCAGTAAGAGAGTTTATCCAGCAACATTGCCGGTTTCATTTCAGAAACTGAATCGTTGGCACGTCTGCTTCTTGCATGGCTATTTTCCCGTTCCCGGTTTGTAAATCTTCTTTGAAGTTTTCCGGTGATAAAGCAACCCAACCGCTCGTCAAGATATAAAGCAAATGTCCTTACAAAGGCAGTGTAATCCCATGGTTTTGATTTGGAGTCATCTCGAAAGTTGGAGATGTTGAGAACTTTTGCCCCACGCTTCATTGCAATAAGAACCTCCTTAGGGAAGTAGGGATCACCGTCTTGGAAAATTCGGAGAACAAGCATGAGAGACTTAAGAGCAACGATCCAATTTCGTGTCTTGCCGATTCTTTTGGCAATAGCTTGAGCAGAGGAGGCTGCATAAATTTTGTTGGACGAGATCAGGTTCAGCACTTCGTTAACATAACGTTCATCAACTGGGACGTCATCATGTCTGGTGGCCTTGAGAATTACAACTTCAAGGTTTGATGCATTACTGGCGTTAGAAACCTTGGCAAGGCTAATGCTGGTTTTGTCTTTCACAGCACCGATAGCCTTCCTTAATTTGCTGGGCATGATGTTAAACCACAAATCTTCTTCCAGTACAAACCTTAATCTGTTTCACTTTTCACTTTCTATTTTCCTCGAGTAATTAAAATTGTCTCTTCTTTATGACTTTCTTGAATGGGGTTCTTCAACATGGAAGGAGATTTTGGTTTCAAGGATACTAGGCGTAAATTCTTCCAAAATTTTGATGGTGGAGGCAAGAGTCAAATGTAAATGCCTCTCATTACCGAGCTGTGTCCTTCGCTGATCTCGTAATTTTCGATGGCCGGGCGCTAAACCAGTTTGCTATTCTGGACATTTGCTGACTTTAATCTGTACTCGTGCATACTATATATAACAGCTTACGGTATATTTTTTGTTACAACATGTCTTATTAGCTCATAGGGCTATCCTTCTTTCTTCTTCTTCTTCTTCTTCTTCATCCCCTATTTTACATTATGGCAGTATTAAAAAAAAACAAAAAAACCTCTCAGGTCTGTCTTGGATCGTTTCTAGGTCAACACTTAGAAATAGTGAAACATAAAAGAATAATCTATTTTCATTGAAAGTATAATTATCAACAAAATAATGGACATAAAAATATTATCAAAAAATTCTATGTCATCTTTTATTATATTGGTAATATAATCCCTGATAGATTCTCCAACATAATTATCACGCCAAATTAAAAAAATTAACGGTAATAATTTCATCAATAAATTTATTAGTGATTATGGCATACTATTGACAGAAGTAATTCATTAGATTATTATATTTTTATGTATTTTACCAAAGGAATAAACCAATGGTAAATTCATCGATGATTATTATAAGCATATTATCAAAGAAATTAACCCGTTGAAAAATTAGATTTATATGTATGTTACAAATACAATAAATCGATGATAATTATGTTAGTATTATATGTAATTAGTTACAAAAATAAAACACATAACATAATTCAAAAATTAAAACAAAATTATATTAAAATTAAAAAAAGGAAATTTTTATAATTAATTTTAAAAAATATTATATAATACAATTTATCTATTTAAATAACAAAAGTCAAAGAAAAAGATGAAGATGGATCTTCATTAAAACAAGGAGCATAAGTATCAAAGAGAGTTATTTATGCAACTCAAGAGTTACATGACACATTTATAACTCCCAACAAATTAAAAACCCAACCTCATTTCCCTTCCTTTTCTTGTCTTATTTCTTTTATCCTCTTTCACTATATCATTCCTCACTACTACCTCCACCATAACCCACCCATCTCTCTTTCCCTAACCACAAAGCCACTAGGTAGCAACAACGACATCACCTCCTTCGCTCTTCACCACGACAATATAAGACTCATTTTACACCTATAGGTTTCTCTTCCATTCTTGGTCGCCACCAACCATATTTAGCACTTAAAGGTATATCACACACTTTCCCTTTATGAATTTCATAGTATTTGTGATAATTTGTGTTGATTATTGGTTTGATCATTTTAGGATTTAAGATTTCATTTAAAAAAAATAGGATCTTAATGAAATAGATTTAAAATATGTTAATTATCAATAAAATATTAATTTGAGTTGTTAAATTTGTTATTTATAAAGAAAATTGATGAATTTGGGTTGTTATCGATGATAAATTAGAGTTAGGATTAGGGTTTTTTATGTTAAATTAGAAATTTTATTGAATTATGTATAAAATATGGTAATTAGCTACGGAATACATCAATTGAGTTGATAATTTTTTATTTATAGAGAAAATTGATGAATTTAGGTCTTCATCAATTATATTATGGTTTAGGGTTTTGTTGAATAAAATTTTATTAAAATTATATACTTTGATTAATTTATGATATTGATAAATTAGACTTAGATTTTGTTATGTTGTTTATTAGAATGTCTCATAGTATTGGAATAACATGCATATACAGTGATGCTATTGTCAAATATTAAAAACAATATAAGTATGAGTGTTGCAAATATTCAAGTTACTATATATAAGTATTGTAAGCATCACGTCTCATATTATAAAGCATGGGTAACTAAGCAGAAAATACTGGAGCGATTGTTTTGTATGCATGAGAAGTCTTTTCAAATATTACCTAGAATGTTATTAGATCTCGAATAATCAAATTTGAATATAGTTATTGATTAGGATCATAAAATAATTTGTAACAATAAAGCAATCTTTAAGAGAGTATTTTATTCATTTATTGCTTCAAATGATAGGTTTTATTACTATTATTCTATGATTGGTATTGACAAGATTAGGTTGTTAATTTTAATTGCTTATGATATAAATAATAGGGGTTATTCATTATATGTTTATTATTGTTGAAGAACTTATGAACGACAATTAGAGATGACTTTTAGATTTGCTTCATTAGTATGTAACTGAAATGCATTAGGTTTCTATTATATCATGGACCTGTGATGATTAATAATTCCATGACACAAATATTTTTTGAGCCAATTAAGTATCATCATTATTATTTGTGATACTTTTTTAGTAACCAATTAAAAATATTGCCTTGAAAATTATGTTGCATAGGATAAGACGAGAGTATTCAAAATAGGAGTTTGATAATTTATATGATTATTTGATTAAGATGGATGACACAATCAAATAATGGCTAGAAATTAAATCTAAGAGAAATTGATATTCTTATCTGATTTTGGTTGTTATTGTTATGACAATATGGCCACCAATATTTTTAAAAAAATTAATAATATATTGAAAAGTGTTCATGGTTTACTGTTAACAACTATAGTGTAGTTGATCTTTTTAGATATAATAAATATTTTATAATTGAAGAGACAAAGTGAAAGAATTTTTAAGATACGAGGTATTGTAGCCACATATAACAAGTGTAGTTAATCTTGTAAAAGTTTTATTTCAAGTTGAGACACTTTTAATAGTTAGTGTTCAAGGAGAAGTATAGGAAAAAGTTGACCTTGACGATGGAAGTTGCAATTGTGGTAAATAGCAATATTATCATTGACCATACTCACATTATATTGCATCTTGTACTTTGTAAAATATTGACTATTTATAATTTGTGGATCATTTTTTATCTAACTAGTATAAAAATTACATGCAAAAAAATATATTAATCTTATGGCTTGTCATGTTAAATGATATAGGACTAGAAATTTCACTTTAAGTCTTACTCACATCTATAAGTTTTATAGACGAGGTGGATGTAAAGTAGCTTTACTAGAAATGGGTTACAAATTTATTTATTTATTGTTATTTAAGAGTCTATTTTTTAATTTGAAATTGTTTTCTAATATATTTATTTCATGTAATGATAGGTTATATTGATGTCATGCTCTAAGGGTTTGAATTTGCAACTTCATTGATATGCTGGTAGGGAGAAAATTTATGTTTAACACAAGTCTCATTGCATCACTTTGATATCACTAAGATGTATTATCCTAATCAGATAGTATGGCAATTTGGATTGTCTCAGCACATCATGGATTATGTTGAAACTAGTGATGAATTGTATAATATCAGTCATTAGGGTAAGCAAGAAAGAAATTGATTAGTGATTCATACAACTTACATGACTCATTGGCATGCCATGAGAGATTGGATATTTTTTAAGCAATATCCAATAATTGATATAAACAACTACAAGAGATGGTATTGGTCTATAATGCATCAGTTTACTATACCTATATAGTTATGCTTTCCCGAGATGTACATGTAATATGATGCATTACAAGTCTTGTTATCGGAGACAAAATCGATTTGTATGCAATATTTTTTATTTTTACATAGCATTTATTAAATATCTTGTTCATGTTATTATTGTTAATGAATGCTATTTTTTATGTTTTTATTAGATACATTATTTAATATGGGATGTTAGGAGAGTAGTAGTCACACTTCATAAAGGAGTCGATAAGATGATGTCATGACTAACATTACACTTAATTTATATCATGATGAACTTGAAAAAGTTGAGAAAGTTAAACATCTTAAAAGCAGCCTTAATAGGTGTTAAGGTTGCTTTTCATGAACGAGAACATGTATTTATAAAGGTAGGTTCATCCACAAGCACTCCAAACTTATCTATAATTTATGGTGATTTTGATATTGATCTCTTCATAAGTGCTATAGACCTATCCTTGATTTAGACGAGTTAGGGTGGTGCAGACTTGTCCTCGATTTGGACGAGCGTGACAAGTTTTTTTGTGAGCTAAAAAGCTTTTTAAATATAGTTATATTATATGTTTTAATGTTACAAGAATTACAAATTTAGTTTAAATTTAATAAAATATTATGTGAATTTTTATTATATTAATTATGAATTTTTAATTGTTAATTTTAATGAATTGTAAATTGAGGAGTGTGCTGATTTTTTATTTGGGTTGAGTGTTGAATAGTAAAATTTGTTTTGCACTCAAAATTGTGAATTGTTGTTTGTATTAATTTTTTTTTTTTGGCAAAAAGAGAGTTGAGGGGCCGGAAAAACTATTAAGGAGATATTTTTTTTGGTTGAGTTGCATGTGATGCACCCAACTATTATTAATATTTTTTTGTAATTTTTTTAAACTGTGCTAAATAAAAGGAAAAAAACAAAAGGCACTCCTGTAAACAAGTCTGCAACAAGTACAATATAGCACCAGAAGCTGGGCTGGATAGTAGCAGATGATAGCAAACATCTCGTTTGTCCGATTGATGTCGGCATTTGCCTGAATCCACGAAGAAATCCTGATCTGAGCGGAGAGCCCTACCACACTGGAAATTGCGAAATAATCACGGTATGGAGACATGTCTTTATACAACAGGTCACCATGCAAAACCCAAAAGACAAAGGCTGCTCCTATTTATGCAGCCCAGGAGCTAGTAGGTTTCTAAATGAACTCTATATATATATATATAAGTAAGTACATCTATTATATTTAATATAAGAGAATATATTTATATAAATGTTGATATTAGATTTTAAATTTAAAAAACTAATAAAAATCAAACTTACGAATTTAATACAGAATGCGGTATAGATAATTTTACAAAAAAAAATTATTTTTTTTTAATATTAACATAAAAAATCATATAAAACTTTTAAAAAAACATTAAATTAATATTTTTACGCTCTTAATGTATTTTACAAAAATACTTTTGAATACAACAAAAACTGTAATATCTAATAGTGATTAAATGGAGCACCTTGCGAGCTCTATATACTTGTTTGGAAATCACCTAATTAGTTGTGTTAGTTAGGGATGGCAATGGTTTCCAATGGGTTAGATTTCTTGATATTTATACTATTATTATTATTATTATTTATTGGGTAAAAAATTAGATACATATAAACTATAGAAACTACATATTATCTATTATTATTTATTAATCAATAAAAAATAAGATTGTAGATAATGGATACTTGAAGTATATACATGTATATTGAATAATAAATATGATTCATATGTATATGTTTTATATCAATATTAAGGTATATGTATATATTATATTATATTAAAAAATCTAAACATTTTACTAATATATTTATATAATATAAGTATATATTTCAGGTTAGATTATACTAAGTTTCAGGTCATGTTTGATATATTCATACCTGTTAGATCTAAGAAATACATAATTTTAGTTATAATTATGGATTTTAAATATTTAGTAATACTATAAAAATTAACATCATATACTTCCATTTATTTTTTAAAAAAACTATAATTTACAATTTTGTATAGATAATAATTATAGCTAAATGACACCCCTTTATCACTTCCTTATGTATTATATATTTGAGATTGCCGTCCGAATAGATATTAGTTAAATTTTAATTTAAAAAAATAATTTTATATAATTTCAAATTATTTTAATATACTAATATTAAAAATAAATTTTTAAATATACATACATATATATATATATAAAACACATTAAAATACTTCATATAATGCAATCCCAAACACTTCGATAATGCCTCGGCATTTCATCTGCACAAATGACAATACTCAGAAATAATCCTCCATTGGTAGTGGAAGCCATGATACAGCATGTGACCAAGCAGTAACAGGGGCAAGAAAGAGGCAAGGAGAATCTCTGTATCTGCTGACGTGGGAAACAAAGGCAGACATACCAGGTGGTCCACCACATGCTGACACGGTTACCCTTATTTTGTTGGCCTCTACTTTTTCGATTATAAAAACTTTTTAATTCTTTCAATATTCCAAAATCGTTTAAAACATTTTGCTATCATTTTTATTTATTTCTACTCCCTTCCAAACTGTTTTAAACAATATTGTATATTTTCTCCAAATCAATTTGTGGCACTATGCACATAAATTTGTTCAAAGCTTTTTTCTATAGGAAGCAAGTGTATTTTTTGATATTGACATATTAAATTATTTAAAATACTAATAAAAATTTAATTAAAATATTAAAATATTTATATATAAAAAAAACAGAAACAACCCGGATTAAAAGCAAAATAATTTTCCGTCGACAAACCTTCAAGAAATGGTAAAATTCACCGAACAAACGAAAAGTGAGGGTGTGTTTATACTGAATCAGGATCCAATGTAACCACTGTGTTTTAATCTTATCCGAATATCCAAGCAGGACCTACCATTTACTTTTCACTGTTTATCCATTTATGGAATGGGAATTGGGAAGACTCTGCCTGGAAAGTTAATTTTGAGCTCTTGGCGACAAGATGTGCAGGTTAAATTTTTTTTTTAATTAATATGGATGTTCGTGTACCCTTCACTGAATATCCTACGAACCTAATAAACAAGTAAAACAAGTAAGGCACTGTAAAAATGATAAAAATATCACACAAAAAAAACCCTATTATCACACTCCTCAATTTACAATTTTTTACAATTCGAGTCCTAGTGATTAATTTTTTAACCCTATTATCACTAGGACTCGAATCAAAATTTAAAAGAAGAAAAGTAGCGAGCTGGATTGGTGACTAAATGAAGGTGTTTTATTATTTTTTTATTTTTTAAAATTGAAATTAATATTCAGAACAATTTATTAAGTGTTTTTAAATATATAAAATCAATGTGAAGGATGTGACTTTATAATTGTTTAAAAATATTTATGGTTATAATAAGATAGTGTTTTTCATTCATAAATTTATGAAATAATATTATTTTAATTTTTTAAAAATTATTTTTAATATCAACCTATTAAAATTATCTAAAAACATAAAAAAATATTATTTTTAAAAAATTAAATCATTATAAAAATATTTTTTAAAGGCAAAACACTCATAAAAATAAAAAAGTATACTCCAGTACACACATGAACAACATATGTTTAGCTGTTTGTGCCCCAAACAAAACCGAAACGAGGCCCACATGCTACCATCCATTTTACTGCGTCTTTTTGCTAGACTAACCGAGAACGTCTTCACACTGTCAACACAAATAAAGTGGATTTTGATCGAATTATTTGCGCAAAACAGGGTGTTTGCGAGTACAGTAATTTCATTTTTTTATTGGATTTCCACAGAAACATCTCATAAAGCAATGATTTTCACAATGATGGACGCAGGACTCGATGGACAGCAACGTCCTCAATGTGCACGGTGGAGTCATAATCTTTTGTTTATCTTCAATTATTCAGTTCACTCGTGAATCAATGATCGCTTGGCCGCATCGAAGACCACACACTGTTACAAGCCGCTCGCTGTCACAATAGGTAACTTGAGACATGCAGATGGTCCTCTTGCATTTGTCTCAAGTTACCTATTGTGACAGCGACAAATGGTAACTTGAGACAAATGCAAGAGGACCATCTGCATGTCTTCTAGCATCACAACAGACATCTGTTCTTCAAAATTCTTGATTTTATGTTAATAATTTCATATTTTTAATGTATTTTTCACTGCCGTGTTGTATTTTTCATTGCCGTGCTCTGGTGGCGGTGTTCAAGCTGGTAGCTGGTACGATAGAAAATCTTTCCCTTTCATGGAGGGAAGAAGAGAGTTAAAAAGCAAACCATGGATGAGATCGTCAAATGAACAGTAAGCACATGATGAAAAAGTGAGTAGGAACATGATGGCCTTTAATTACAGACAACCCACTTTGTCAAACTAATTGTCTAACAACTCCCAACTACTCCAAAATTACAATAAGCAGCTACAAATTACTATAATAATAACAAAAAGAAAAATGTTGTCTCTGAGTCCCTTGATTTCACCTAGTCTTGATTGGGAAGCCAGCCCCCTCTTCCCTTGTGGGCAGTTTTATATTCAATATCCCGTTGGAAACTCGCACTCTCCAAACTCTGCAAAGACGAAAACATCCTCCATATTAGTTAGTATACAGTATAGTAGAGTAAAGGTCACAATTTTATACGCTCAGAACTCGAATGGCATAAGGTCACCTCTCCTCTAGACAGATTTTACCGTCAATAGCCTATTTATTAATTACCATGGTTGATGGAAAAAAAGACCACTTAATGCCGCCTCGGTAACAAACACCCACCCTCCACGGTTAAAAACAAAGCTTCAATTATTGACTAAAGATTTACTGAGGTCAGAAATGGGGTCCATGGTCTCGCTCAGTCACGTGGTTTCTTTTTTTTTTTTTGCCCTCTCTCTGACCTGGCTAGCACCAATAGTCCATCCTTTGTGGACCAGCACTACCTTAACTTACACACGACCCCAGCAGACCCTACCCCCTNNNCCTCCCCACGCTGGAGAGCATGTTGGAGCGTGTTATCAAGTTTGGGCACAAAATTAGGCCTATCATGCGCAAGTTAGCAAGCAATACCGAAAACAAGCAAAATCTAGAAGAGAAGAGAAGAGGCTACAATACGCACTCGGTTCTTGGGTGACAACAAACGCTGCGCCTCCGAAATAACAGTCCCCCATCCCGCGTCCTTTCTTCTGATAATAACTGTTGAAAGCAAACGACGAGTGGGCCACCAGAGTGTTAGGATTGTAACACGTTGCTTCAGGCTGGATCGGACGGCAATCAGCACCTCCCTCACCACAAGCAAAGTCCAGAGCCGCCTGCAGCTTTTCTTTTCCCGCATCAGGATTCGCGACGCACCACGTGTTCCCAGTAGAGCTCTTGGAAACACCTCCACGAACAGGAGCAGAAACCGGTTGACCACCGGACACCGGAGAACGGCTAGGGGCCTTGTAATTCTTGAGCCCCTCAACAGTAAATGGGATATCATACACCTTCTGCTGGTCGGGGTAAAAAAGCCCATAATTTCTCTCAGATGTGGGCCCATCCTTCTCGTTTTCGTTGAAGAGAGCGAAGAGATATACGGTTAGATCTGCCTGTGGTTTTAAAGGTGTCCCACCACCAGTGAGAATCCTACGGACGAGATTGCCGTTGTAAGCAGCTGCATTTTCCACGGTAGCACCGACCTCATTCTCGTCGCCTTTGGAGGGCCACCCTGTCTCGGTGACAACCATTTTGACGTCGTCATACTTCAAAGCGGACAACGCTGCAAAAACGGCGTCGATTTGGGCATCAAAGAGATTAAAGTATTTTAACCCGTTACCCGAATCCACTACACCCGGGTTTTCTCTAAACAAAGCGTAATCTAATGAAATGACATCAGAGTTGGACTCGTAGGCGAAAAACGGGTAGGCATTGACCATGAGGTAGGACCCGGTTTGACGGAGGAAATCCAACATGGGCTTGAAAACTGGTTCGATCAATTCTGGTCGGAATGACCCGGCAGAAGATGGGTAAGAGGATTGAAGAGCGCTTAAAGCTATAGGAGAAGAGACTTTAATGGAAGAGTGGAGGTTAAAGTTGACCAAAGCTTGATGAATATTTTTCATGGCTGGAATGAGGAACTTGGTGGTGTTATGAGGGTCAACGAAAACTTCATTACCAACGGCAATGGCTTCGATTTGAGTAGAAGGGTGGTAAGCAACGACGTTTTTCTGTACCCAAGAGCGGGCAAAGTTAGGGTACTTAGCAGCAGAGTAGAGAAGTTGATTTGGTAAATCGACGGTAACTTTTATACCGGAACCAGACAGGGCTTTGAGCACAGCAGGGTCAGTGTCGTAAACCTTGACACGCTCTAAACCTTGAGATTTAACGAGATTCACCACTTTGACAGCGGATGGCAAGTTGTTTGCTATTCTTCCATAGTTCACCCCAACTGATCCCGCATCTGCAAAACCAACAGCACATTGTCAAAAAAGAAAAGGACGAAACCAGCAAAATAGACACAGCATTAGTTACTCATACCTGCAAGAGCGACGATGCAAACAAGTAAGAGAAAGCAGATGAGGAAGTTTGGATCCATGCTCTTGTTCTGAGGGAAGCAGAGCAAGCAAGAGAGAGGGAGTGTTGTAATAGAAATGGTACGTTGAACAATTAGAGGGTTTGAAGGTGGAGTATAAAAAGAGAAGGAGAGAAGGGCGGGTGCGTTGAGGAGACCTAGATGGTGGGGTGGGTCCCAAGTTCCTGCCAATTGACAAGAACCAGAAGCAGAGAATCGAGAGAGAGGAGGGAGAGATAGGCAGCCGCTGCGCGCACCACGATCCAGGCTACACTACTGACTACACTACCCACGTGGCCCCACAACTCACGTGGGCCCACACAAAAACTCGACCGTTCTATTATCAACAGAAAAGATAATGAAAATAAAAAGATCGTGTCCGTTTAAGGCGGCTAAGTTTCATCGTTCACGATGAGGTCGTTGAAATTGAGAAGACAAGAGGGTGAGGCTCATTGATGATGGTGGTGCCGTGCTGCACTGGAAGAGGGAACTCAAAAGGTACTGCTATGTTTTTTTTTTTGGTATAAAAAGATACTGCTATGTTTCTTTGCTTTCATGAACGTTGGGTTTTGGGGAAAAACAAAGCTGTGATTAACGGGAAAATCAAAAGAAATATGGTCAATAATAATGATGTGAACAGGAAATTGAGTAGGTCCGGTAATCAAAATTAAGTCAAATCCAAACAGTACTAAACAACGTTCGGTTTCTTCCTGCGGCCAGGTTAATTTTTTTATAGTGTAAATAACGATATTAAAACGCTGTTATTATATTTTAAAGAGTAAAAAAACCAATGATAAAGAGAGCTACAAAAACATAATTGTCCAACTCTAAAATTCAAACTTTAAAAGAATAAAATAAAAAAAAGATATTAAAAAATAAAAAAGTAATAAAATTAGATAAGATTGTCAAAACCACTAAATAATATCATGCATAAAAAATAATCCAATAAAAATAAAATATATATATATATATAAAAAAAGTTTAATTTTAAAAAGAATTAATTTTCATAGCACAAAATAAAAAAAATAATTTTAAAAAAGAATCAAGTTGTCAGATAAACCTCCCACCTAAATTACGTGACAGGGATAATCTGATTAAAAACAAAATTGAATAAAATAACAAAGTTTATTTTTTAAAGCAAACAACTTCAAATTATATAAATATAAAAGAAAACATTATTAACTCATTTAACTTTTCAAACTCGACTAAATTGGAAGCACTACAATTAAAAATTAACTATTTAAAAACCTTATTTGACCTAATGAATTGACTTATGTCCCGAGTGACCTTTAGTTTTAAAAAAATAAAAAAGAATTAAACTAGTATAAAAATTAAAGAAGGAAGATTCAAAACCTTCTTACTAAAAATTCTAATGAGCCTTTATAGCCCATCCTCTCTTTTGTTCAAAACAATTATCAATAACTTGATTAGGGAGAGGATATCCCTCACTTGATTAAAGGGAGAATATTTGTGTATGCTTGGGCTCAGCATTTAGTTGAGCTTTAGAAAGATAGGTATGATAGAACACCAGATTCATATATGATTAGGTTCAACATTTAATTGTACACATGCGAGCTAGGTGTGACAAATCATCAGACCCATTCATGCCTGGGTTTAGTGAGAGATAGGTCTGGTAGATTACAAACCCATATATATATAATCGACTAAGTACTAACAAATCGTTATACATGATTAGGCTTAAACGTTTGGCTGATCCTAAGAGAGCTGGATCTAGTAGATCAATGGATCCACATGTATATATACTAAGCACTTGGTTGAACCTAAAGATATTAGGCTATCACCTAGTTTTTATAAATGAGAATACAAACTAAAAATAATATATATTGATACATTAGTAGCCCCCAAGTCTTTATGTATCTATTATGCAAATATCGATAAGGTTATTAATAGTAAATAAGAGCCCCTTTTACTTTCTTCATAAAATTTATCTGTCCCTTAAAGGATTGTTGGGATTTCTCGTAACTAGATGACTCATTTCTATTTTAAAGAGGTGTCTTGTGGGAAGGAAAATAACAGCGTGCATTTAATGCAGTAATTGAGTGGATTTTTAAAGATTTTAGATTGCATGAAAAAACACTTATCCAACTATAAGGGTAGAAAGATGTTCCTTTATAACACTAGTCGTTCTTGTATTTCTCTTTTCTTTTACTTTTTGTAATTTTTAAAAAACCATTATATTAAAGATCCTGAACTATTTCAGTTCTAATACAAGAAGATAAACTTATTAATAAAGTATTATTCATCGTCAACTTCTTTCCTTCCTCGCTTTATACCAAAATACAAGAAAAAAAATTAAAATTATTTCTAACCTGATACTACCCTTGAAAAAGAGTTTAGGTTCCAACATGAGATTAAAAGAAGTGATAATGGATAAGGGTTTATTAGATTAAGCCATATAACTAGAAGAAGTTATACCTTGGTATCGATATCTAGCTAGGGAAAAATAGCTCTCCTCACTAAAGTTCTTTTCCTGTTAGTGTCTTCCAAATTTGTTATCATTTGGTTGTTAGCACTAATTGTGATAATGATACGCATTAATTTTTTTAACCTTTGCTTACATACCTATATAAGCCATAAAAAAAATCATGTGTGGAAAGCTTACACATGTCAAAAAATAGAGGTGAAGATGGCTAATAGTAAGGTATAGTAGGTCAATCAACCTTATAAGTAGAATATAACAAATCTAAAGTTGTTCTTATTATTGAAAAGCCCCCTCTAATGTAAACATATAATTAGACAGGGAGAAAACATATAATTTTGTTGGCCTTGACTTCGACATAGTATGAAATCAATAAAATGGCTAAAAGATATTATTTAATTGTTTTGCAGAGTATATTGTTTACTTATTATTTTTTCACTTTGTTGCCAAATTGATTAATGACTTGTTTTTCTTATGTGCAGGGCTAACATCAGAAAAAGATAGAGAAAATTCAACAAGGTTTGCTAAAAAAAGATCACCAAAGAAGTCTTCATCTTTATTGTGGTTAAAGGTATGGTAAGCGAAGTGATGAAGAATTACACCATCATTGTTGATAAACTCTTTGTTCCTAAAAAAACAATAATAGGAGTTAGAATTCTTATAAAAAATGAAGTTGAGGGTAGTTATACTCCCTCAATCAAGAGTCAAATAGATTTTATTTCCTCTAAAGTGATCACAAGTGTTATCGTCCACTTTAAGAGATTGCGGGTCTCCATCCCAGTAGAGCCCAGTGCATTTCTTCCACCTTAATTTTTAGACTTTTTGACAAAGGTTATAATAGTTAAATCTTTTATTTAGGTTGTTCCTGAGGAAGTTGAGTTTGAGGATGTTTTGGCATGAGCTCGATAAGTTGAGCTCCTTTGAATTTTCTTATCATGACTAATGAGAAAAGGTAGCTTATGGAAGCTATTATTGGTAAAAGGTTACATAATCATCATTTGACTGTAACTAGTCAAACTAGGTTTAATGTAAGGAACTTTCACATTCATTTTTTATTTTTTTTTATGATTATTATTTCTAATGTTTGTTTCTTAATAGATATTTATAACATTCGCCCATTCTAGAAGGTATTGAGTGGTTGAGAAGAATTATATAAAGGAGGTTATTTTCATAAACAGGGTAAACCAATTTGCCTCTGAGTAGTTAAAGGAGGAAAAAGTTGTTGTAAAGGCTGAACTGAAAAGCCTTGGAATGACTTATTCAACCTTAATCAAACAAATACAAAATATTGTTCTTTAATTGGGCTCCAATGACAAATTATTTTGCATAGTCTATAACTAAATGGATTCCCTAAAACAAAAGATCCTTGAGTTATAAATCATCTATGATGGTTTAAAAGTTGAGCTTTTTACTATTAGAAAATAAGTCTATAGTTTGTTTTACTCAATTGAAGGCTTTGAGAAACTCTCTTAAAGAGTTTTAAAAATTTTTTGGAGGGTTTGTGACTTTGATAAAAACTGTTAGAGACAAGATATTTTTTACAATATCCAATTTAAATTTCTTCAATCAATCTAAGGGAGTGTAGGTGGATTTTAGTGTCACCTTCAATCTAGTCTTAATGCTTGACATTTCTGATGTATTCCCAATCAGGGCTATTGCTACCTAACATGGAGAATATCTAGTTGAGGAGCTTGAGTTAGATATTTAACTCTTATTTCCTTCTTTCCTCTTATCAATATAAGCAACCCTAATTTCAAAAGGTTTATTCATATGATATTTTTATTGTATAACGTTTTGATTCTTATTTATTTCTTCATTTACTAGTGTGTATAGATTTCATGCCTATAGTAAACATTCCAGCAAGGTTTAAGACCTTTAAAAAAGTTTTGAAATTTTATATGGATCGAACATCCACACATATAAAAACTTTTATCAAATTTGAACTCATATAGGTCCAACACCTATATTAAAAATTATATACAAGTCTATAAACCTTTATGAAATTATTACAACTTGTGTGGGTCCACTTCTCATATAAAAGAAAACATTTATCAAATTTGAATTTTAAATTATCAAACTTGAATCAAGATTTAGAAGGGATCTACTCCCTTCCTGGAATCAAGAAAAAATCTTGGCTTCATGTATATTCTTGTCCACCTAGATGAATCTATAGTAGATTGTCAAAAAAACCGCTAAATAGAAGGTGAATTGATGTTGATATCCTTTGGCAAAGCATCACTATGGAGATAGGTTAACCTATCCATTAAAGGTAGTAAGGTTGTTACATTGGAGAGATGTTATGTCAATCTCATACTTAGATAGTTGTTTAAACGCATTAGGGAGGCTTCAAATCTAACCATTCCAAGGTAATTTATGCAATCAATTTAGTAAAACTAACTTAATTTTTTTCAAGGTGAATTGTGCAATTCTAATAGGTAGATTGGGCCTATTTTATCCTTTGAAGGTTGTGAATTCATTGCTTTGAAAAGGTGTTGTATCAATCTCATTCTTAGAGAGTTATGTAATCATACTAGGAAGGATTTAGATCCATCCCTTCTAATGGAACTTATGCATTTATATTAGAAAATCCGAGTTGATCTCTTCTAAGGTAACTTATGTAATTATAATAAGGAGACTAAGTCTATCTCATCCTTGAAAAGTTATAAGGTTGGTACCCTAGAGAGGAATCATATGAATCTCATCCTTGAAGAGTTGTGCAATTATAGAGCTTTAAATTCATTCATTTCAAGATAATTTGTGCAATTTCATTAGAAAGATTGAGTCGATCCCATCAAAAGTAAATTGTGCAATTACATCAGGAAAATTGATTTCATCTCATCTATGAAAGGTTGTAAGGTTGTTGCCCTATGTATCACTTAAAGAAAAGAAGGCATCATTACTATGGATAATTTAATTCATATATAAAAAACTTATATTCCTAATCATTGACCATGGTATATTTTTATTGATTTTTTTAGGTATAATCTTCTTGATAACATTTTTGTTAAGGTCATAATATTATCTCTCAATAAGGAGAGAATAAATTTTTTTTAATAGATGTCTTTTAGATAGTTAACAAACAAACTTCACATGTTTTACGGTTTGAACCAACATTTCACTTTTACTTGAAAGATTTTCTAAAACTTGAGGCTTCAATTGTGTTTATAAATATGACAAATGCCTAACCCAAATTTGATCACCTCATTAAGCCCATAACTAAATATAAAAACCATACTGACCTAGGGCATTCAAATTATTTTATAGCCTTCCCTTCTTATTAAAGAGTTGTTGAAGCTTTAATAGAATAAAAGTGTCAACATCTGTAAAAAGGTCAGTGATACATACCATTATAAGAGTGTTTTGATTTCTTGCCATTGATGGTGATTGAGGACATCGATAAACTAGTTTTGGAAGAACTATTGATGACTTTTTTATTAGTTTCCTACAAATAATGTCATTGATAATGTCCTAAAAAATCCATATAGCTTGAGAACAAGATTTATATGTTGAATAATCGGTTAATATCTTAGTTCGAGCAACCCCATTCATTCTCCCTTGCCAAAGTGATTAGTGGTTAATGCTTAATACCTTTAAAAAGTTCTTTTTTGTGAGTTTAGAGACTCTTTGATGTTCAAGTAAGTATTTTTTCGGAGAACATATCATGATATTTTAGAGATACTCTAAAAATAAATATCCTATAGAGAAGGGAGATTCAAAGTCCTTTTTATAAGAATTTCAATGTGCCTTTATAACATAACCTTTCCTCTCATTAGTAAAAAAAAAAAAATTCTTTGACTTGTCTATATGGAAAATATCTCTTACTTGATCAGAGAAAAAATATCTTTTTATACTTGTGCTTAATGATTGACTAAGCTCAAATGAGCTAGGTCTGAAAGAATGTTAGATCCGTACATGTTTAGACTTGGTGCTTAAATAAGCCTTAGTATATCAGGTTTGACAGATCATTAGACTCATTTATTCTTAAACCTAGTGCTTGACTGAGCCTAAAAAAACTAGATTTGACAAATCACCAGCCCATACATGATTGAGCTCAATGCTTTGTTAAGCCTTGAAGAATTAGGTCTAGCAAATTATTAGACGCATATGTGTGTAGGCCTATTGTTTTGTTGAGTATAAGGATATTATGTTGTTACCTAATTTACGGTTCCTCTAAATAAGAATTCAAAATAAAAAAAAATGTTAATTCATTAATAGTCTAATCGTGATTGTTGATCTAAATTTTTAGAGATGTCATTTATGCTAATGCTCTATGAATCAAATTTTAAAGTAATTTATAAAAAGAATAATTTATTAATTTTAAAAGAGAGGGATTATAGACAGTAAATATAGCTAAGATGTTAAAGGAAGTTAGAGAGCAACTTTTTTTTTACATGCAAAGTATAGACTATGGATATAAAAGGAGAACATGGGTGTGAGAGGTAAGAATTCCAGTTGTTGTTTTCAATTTTTAAATAACGAAGGACAAGGTTTTATATTAAATGATTAGAGGATGGACCAATGGAAGGACTAAGATTTTCTAAACTTGTACAAAACTAGTATAAGAAATGTAAAAAATATTTTTCATCTCAAAAAAGGTGGCTAAAAGCAAGCTTGATATAAATACGCCTAAAAATTCATTAACAATAAGTCGAATGTAATATGATCTTCTAGTGGTAACTATTATTATAGGATAAAGATATAAAGAGTAGGTAAAGAAAAATTATATTCTAACCATTAAAAAATAAAAAATATTTTTTTTCTTTTCAAAATACATTTATAAAAATGTATATTTTCTTCTCAAAAACTATTTTTTTAATTAGTATCTTTCATAATTTTTTTATCTTATTTACATCTGTCTCTTCTAGTTGTAATTATTAACACAACTTAATCATCATAGAATATTTCCTTATAATGCATGTCATGAGCGCATCTAGAGATATTAAGTTTGCTAAAAATAAAATATTTTTCATCCATTACACAAAAATATATTTGTGATTGCATCCTTAAAATTGAGTATTGAGTGTTTATAAAAGGAGAGTTGATTCTTTACTATGTTACAAAATCTATTAGATCTCTCTTAATTAAGACAATAAAAAGTTTTTAGCAAAAACTTATAATAATCAAAGATACGATTATAGTTGAATCTAATTAGTATTCAAGTTATAAATGAATTATGACTTTGTTTTTATATTTTTTTAAAATAAAATTTTAGTCTCCTTAGTTAAAAAAAATTATTTTGAATCTTTATATTTTTTATATTTATTTGTAACTTAGTTGGTTTTTCAATTTTCAATACTATTGTACTAATTTAAGCTTTTTCACATCAAATTGAAATGGTAACAATTTATTGGCGAGTTAATAGTCAAAATTTATTAAAAAACTAACTTATAATTCTCCAAACTAGAGAGATTAAAGTATCAATTTCATAAAAAAACATGAACTAACTTGACATTTATTATTTAGTCATTTAAGTAGTGTTTTTGGTATTGTTATAAGACAAAACCGATAGAGGCAACAAGAAAATAAAAAGTAGAAGCCAGAGATAGAATTGTGTTTGATAATGATGTACAAAACAAAGTAATTATCTCTCAACCTTGTTTGATTTTCATAGACAAGAGATGATAAAATAAAAAAACTCAACGAAATATGAAAAGCTCTATTCTTTTCTTAATATGTATTATAGTCAAATTTACATATTAAAAAAACAGATATTATTTTTCTTACACTAGTTTATATTGACTTTTAAAATTAATAATACTATAACAATCATGGTTATAAAACCATGACTGACTTGATTGGGTGACTTGGAAATGAGTCAGCCTGGGGTCTGAACCGGTTAAAGTTTAAAACAAAAATAAAGAAAGATTGACTCAACCTGACTTAGTCAAAATCCTGGGTTGATCTAGTATAAAATATGGGCCAAAAAGCTATTGATTTTTTATTGAAAATTTTTTTTATAAAAAATAAAATTTGTTTTTATTTTGTCTTTTTGGTCAAACAAGTTGATCCTTTTGAACCATAAAGTGAACATTGCATTCAATTTACTTTTAAATCTAGTTTTAAAACTATAATAATAACTATTTTTATCCATATATTTACTCAACTCAATCTGAATTAATCATCTCGTCTTATAACCCGAGTTTTGTCTTAGTCAACCCCTGAGTCGAGTTTTAAAAATACAATAATAACAATTTTTATTCTTTTTTGGCCTGAGTCAACTTAAGTTCCTCTAATATGTGATCTTGGCCTTTCACTTAGTTGAAAAATCCATTGATGTTTTTTGAAAATTTCTTTTGGTCAAAACAAGAATGCTTATATTATTTTTATGTTTTTTTTTTCAACCAAATTGACCCTCTTGATTCATAAAGTGAACCTTGCCTCCAATTTACTTTAAAATCTAGTTTTAAAACTATAATAATAATCATTTTTATCCATATATTAACTCAAGTTAACCCAAATTAATCATCCCATCTCATGACTCCAGTCTTGCCCTAGTCAACGTTCTAATTGGATTTTAAAATTATAATAATAATAACTTTTATTTTTATTTGGCCTAANAAAACTATAATAATAATCATTTTTATCCATATATTAACTCAAGTTAACCCAAATTAATCATCCCATCTCATGACTCCAGTCTTGCCCTAGTCAACCTTCTAATTGGATTTTAAAATTATAATAATAATAACTTTTATTCTTATTTGGCCTAAGTCAACTCAAGTTTCTCTAAACCATGATCATAGGATTTTCTTGGGTTGGCCCGTGAATTAAGTTTTAAAATCATGATAACAATTATTTTTATTCTTATATTAACATAGATTGACCCTCCCGACACATGACTCAAGTCTTTCTCCCGCTCATCTATTAAATCAGGTTTTAAAAATATAATAATAATTATTTTTATTTTTATATTAAATCAGATCAATCCAAATCAACCTATCTCATAACCTGAATTTTATCTTGGCTGAACCCCTGAGTTAATTTTTAAAAATTTGATAATAAATATTTTTATTTTTAAATGTTTAAGTTAAATAATTTTGAAATTAAGAGTTTTTACAAAAAAAAATTAAAAATTAAAAAATAATATATATTATCTCTACACGAATATGTTGTTTTTATATCTTTTATTTTTCAAATATAAAAATTTAATTTAAAATTATTTTAAAAATAAATTATTTTTATCTTTTCAAGTAAGTATATTTGTACCTTCGTTGTCTTGATATTAATCGAACGCTAAGTAACATATCTAATTTAGAGTACGTACGGATTCAGTAATTGGGCACGCTCACCAGTCACCAGCAGTCACCAACAATGGGCCTCACAGCTCTGTCCATTACCTAATGGGCCTCTAACCAATATCCCTTGGTAAATTACCGTGGTTATCAGGTGTACTCTAATCTACCCAGTCCTTCCACAGTTCCATTCCTTACTGGACAGAATCCGAACTTGTCATAAAGAATTAACACAATCAGAACACCAAACCAATCAGCCATCGACACGTACTCTGAAAGAATTGACCGCTGAGTTTCAGAGAAAGTCGTCTGGAGCAGAATATAATAAAGTGAGCGTAAATAAATAAATAAATATTACAAACACTAATGCAGTCGCAGCGAAGGTGAGGAAAAGCAACTCTGATTTCTTGTCTTTTCCTACTCGAAGAAAGAGAAGAGAGCGAGAGGGAGAAGAGAAAATGTCTGGGGTGACAGGTCAGCCGCAAGAGGAAGATAAGAAGCCCAACGATCAGTCTGCTCACATCAACCTAAAAGTGAAAGGCCAGGTATCTTTTTGTGTTTGGTTGATGTTGTGATTTTTCTTTGTTATGGGGGTTTGTTTCCTTTTAATCTTTCCATATTTGTGGTTTTAGTTTTTCTCTCGCAATGTTTTTATCGATCTGTTAGGTTTTTGCTTTGCGCGTAGGTTGTTTGACAGTGTTTTGTTTGGGGTTTCTGTTATTTATTTATGGTTTTGGAATTTTTTTTTGCTGCTTTTTGCTACTGCAAAACTCATATGGGTTAGTTGGTTTGTGAATGTGTCTATTGTGTCCATGAAAATAAAGGGGTCGTGGGTTTTCAGTGCTTGTGTAGTGTTTGGAGAATGATAGTGATCTTCACAATCTCTTTGAGGTATAAATTATTTCAGTTTTTATTAAGTGATCTGCTTCTTTGTCATATTTTGAGTTCTTGATTAAAAATGGGTTATATTTAGGGAAAACTCCGATGAAACTGCACGACGTCTTGCCATTGTTATTTTGGCTTCTTTAAGACAGTTTGGCAGGGGTTAAAACGGTTTGGATAAGAATAAGAATGCAATTAGTCTTATGTGAACAGAAATTGTGTTGGAGAAAATCCATGCGAGTGTCAGACGAGTGGAAGAATTTGAGAAAGTTATGCTTTTAGTAGTTGCTCAGCTTGTGTATCTGGGTCATTGCCCCTGTGAATCGTGGTTATTTTTGTAGATTGAGGAACTTTGTTGCTGAACCCTTCAAAATGCTGAATTACAAGTTTTAAGTTGCGTCTTTAATTGAATTTTCATCCTGGGGTTGTTCGTAGTTGTCTTTTTTTGAAGATATGAGTTGTTAGAAGCTTGTTAGCTGTATGGATGTTATAAGAGTCCTATTTTCAAGAACATGCTGGTTAAAGTCTTTTTTTACTATGATTGTAGGATGGAAATGAAGTATTTTTCAGGATCAAAAGAAGCACACAATTGAAGAAGCTGATGAATGCCTATTGTGATCGCCAATCTGTTGAGTTCAACTCAATTGCCTTCTTGTTTGATGGTCGTCGCCTCCGTGGAGAGCAAACTCCTGATGAGGTATCTCTCTCCATGCTTGTGCATGCACACAGTCACTCATGCATCGATAAATAAAAGCATGGATTATAGACAGCAAGTTAATGCATATATTGATTCTCATCTTTTTCTTTATGCAGCTGGACATGGAAGATGGGGATGAGATCGATGCTATGCTGCACCAAACTGGTGGTGCTATGAAAACAAGTAATTAAATGCTGATGGAAAGATAATCTATCTAGTGGATGTAGGTGGCAATAGGTTCTTAGGATTGTTTGTAATGAACATCGATACACTGGTCTTGTTTTGGTATAAAAGCTCTCACCAAGAGCTTTGACAGTAACTGTACTATCTGCTAGGATTTGGATTTGCAATGTTTCAGTTTGCTGGGATATGGCTCCTATCTCATTCCTTGCTCTCCCCTCCATTTACTTCTCCATGTGTTATTTATTGTGTTGGTTGAGGGTGCAATCACAGGGAATGTTTTATCTGATCTCCTTGATTGTTTAGTAAAGTAGATCAAAACTAATCACATTGTGGCATGGGGGATTTCTTCCGGTGGGGATTGAGCTACATAAAACAGAGGCTCCTGCCCCATCAAATGCCCTGTCCGTTTTCGAATGAACTTGATTTCAGAACTCTGAATTTGTATTTTTCAAGTCCTGTAAGTTGTTATGCACCAGGAAGACGGGTATGAGAAGAGCAACCTTCCACCCGTTGAAATACTCTGCTTGGATGTTGAAAGTTTTTGACCCAACACAGGCTGTGTGCTCTTAGAACAACTAAATTCGGGATTTGTTCAGAAGGAAACGGTATCAACAGAATCTACTCTTGCAGTAGCTATTATTAGCACATCTCAGCTGTAACTGTAAATGGTCAGAAGCCTGAGCACAATGTGGGGCAAGGAGTGAACGGATAGCTTCCTTTTCTGGTCTCTCGTTTTAACAAAAATGTACGTTTCACTTTCCCAGCCTCTAGGATCCATGATATGTTTGCTGTGCTGCTGAGATGGAGATGCAGTGCATTCCCATTACAAGAAATTGTTTCAACATAATCAGCAGCGACACCAATTTACGAACAGTTGCCAGTTACATTGTGTCATCTTAATTAGCCTTATTAGACTGAATCTTGATCATGTCTGTGATGGGAGAGTCTCATTCTGCAGGACTCCGTCAACACTCAGGGAACCTTACAGCTTAAAAAAGCTTTTTGATATTTGATAACTGTACAAGCTGTCTATACATGCTATTTACATACAATTGGAGAGCTTGAAAAAGAAGAAATTCATACAACACGAAACAAACAAAAGAATAAAGCTCTTTCTATGATACTTCTGTAACTATTTGCAGAATCTGCTGCCCTGTTCAACCCATTTTGGTTTTAGCAGTTAGTTTTTTTGTCGTCAAATATATTTTGCAGCGCAAGACTGGCTCTGCATCCATTTGTAGGTTTCCTTTGGACCCCCAGAAAATTGCTCAGCTTCATCTGATGTGAATTTTCCTACTCCCTTCAGACTGCAAAATCAGAAGCAACTATCAGGCTAAAAAATATGCAATTAGGAAGCTGAATCTAAAGCAGAGAACTGAAGTCTAGACATTGACACCATTATAAGAAGCGCAGAATTTTTTTCTACCGGTGATGTGGAGAGACTAATAAGACAATTACTAACACTAGTTGCATCTAGCCATTGATGCCTCAGGTATAAACCACAGTATCTCCTGGAACTCTCAAATAATCCTTACTGATTTCCTCTTCTATAAACCTTTTTTCTTTCCTCTTTCTAAAATCACATCTTTTATGCAACAAATCTATCATCGGATGTTAGATTCATAACATCAGAAAGCATTTTGACAACTTACCACCAGACTTCGAGCCTCAGGTGTCACCCTACTGTTCCTATTATCTGATGGTTGTGACCTTGGCGCCTGGCCAAGTAATCTCTGGATGAAATCCTGTATGTGATTATAAATGCTGTGCACCAGCACATCAGAAAAGAAAAATATAGTAAGAAGGAGAGCTTATCAATTAATCTGTAGGCTAGAAAGCAATGAAAAATTCAATGATAATTCCAACACAGCAATTAAAAGGGAATCTTAGCTAAATCCTTGAAATATTTCTTGTTTTATGAATTTTTCTGCAAGGATATATAATATCTTCATAAAAGTACAAAAGAATGAAATCTTAATGCAACTGTCTTGGATCTGAGGAGAATGGTCTTGAAAATCTCTTTCTTTATCCATTATACTGGCTTAAATTCAGATATTTTATACACAAACCAATGATAATCAGGCACCATATTATCCAGAAATAAAGCATATAGAAGCAGGGTTTTTTCTCTCACTGATGTGAAATTACCTTAGGCGATGCCTGTTGCAGGCTGTGAAGAAGGCAACAAAACCATTTAATATACTCCTAACAGCACGAAAAACCTGAACAAGTTACAAACATAAATACCATTGACTTCATAATTGCATACTTGTGATCAAAATGCAATTAGCAATTACAGTGTCTTCCAACCTGAGAAAAAAGGTCATTCCAGAGCGAACGCCACACTGAAACTTCATATGTACTCACTGTTGCCTTAGAAACTGAAGCAAGCTGGAATATTCCACTTACAGATTGCCAAAGATCCCCAATCATTTCTGATATCCACCCCCAAGTGAAAGCCACAAAACCAGCTAGTGCAAGGACCAAGCGAATCGGAGCATAAAGTATTTCCCAAACAGTCCAGAATATGGGATATATGATGGAAGTTGCTGCAGCACAAAAAGCAACAAACATATAATGGAATTTGTACAACCTTATAAAATAAGAGAGTATTGCTTACAAAGTAGCATGTAAACCAAAACAGCTGAGAACCTACCAATGCTCCAGAGAAACCATATAGGCCATGCAAAAATCTCTAGTAGGTCTCCTAACACACTGCAAGATGATTCAATCACAATCCAAACAAAGGAATACGAGCTCTCTGCTACTTCAATGAACATATTCCACGCTGGAAGAAGAAAGCCTAAGATCTCAGCAAGCGGTTCAATCAGTGGCTGTGTGAAAACTGAAAAGAAGGATCTAGTGGTGCGTGTGACCATCAGAAACCAAGTAACAGCTTTCTCAAAGTTGTGTAGAAATAGCATTGTTCCCAGATACTTGATCCTTGAAACCATCTCCCAAGTCTCTATCCAGTCAAAAAGCGGTCCACACAAACTAGATGCTGTTGCCTTCAGAACAGGAACATTTTTGTACAAGTCATAAAATCCAATGAGAACAGTGATAATTGAGATTAACACATACAAAGCTCTTGCTAGAGGGCACATCCAAGGACGATAAAGATGGCAAAACCCTGGATATGACTGAAGAAAGATAACCCAAGATGGAAGCCCAGCTTCCAATAAAGTTAGTAACCGCAGGTCAGACATTACCACTTGCCTTAGTTTAAATGGCAGGTCATGATCATTGAACCTAAACAAAATCAAAACATCCCTGTATTGCTTAGCTTCAATAGCATTTTCACAAATACTGGCATCACTCTCTGAGCTGTCTGTTAGGTCTTCATGTCCACATGGTGTTTCCTCAGTATAACAATCAACTTCAACCCCAGTTCCAACAGACTTTATCACTCTTCTTCTCTTATAAGGCCCAGTGGGTGGTGGAGTGTGTGGCTCACTCGCTTTATCATCCAGGGTTCCAGGACATATATCAAAACTGCCACCAAGGCAGCATGAAGAATTATCTTCCATCCTCAGATCATCATCATCATCAATAGGGGATGTCGTTGAGAAATTTTCTTCAGCATCATAAAAGGTATCTCCTGAAAATTACAGGCAACATTAAACATGGTAATTTTAAGCTCATTACTGAAAAGAAATACGTAGCCCCATCAATATATCAACATAATAATTACACCAGCAAGTTAGGTTGCACTGCACCTGAACTGGCAAAAGATGCAATAATCAAGGATCAAATGTCAGTTGTTAATGCCCGCAAAGGTCCTACTTATTGACCTAAATTGAGATTTTATTCATGAATACCATCTAAACAGAAAGACGATGGTGATGGTGGTGAACCAAACCATTGGAAATTTGTACCTCATTTATTTTCCAATGTGAAAAGAACCACCTCTACAAAAAGTCCAGATTCTAAAGGAAAAGCTTCAGACCTAGTGCATACTAACCCCACTGTTCACTTTCCAGACACAAAACTATGCATTTTACAACCATCACACACCAATTTGGATGCCACAAGTTCTACAATTTATGACCATACCCATTGGAACACAGACTGCGTTTCTCTATGAAAAGTGACTATACTGTAAGCATTTCATATAAAAAAATTCCTCGATCCCCAAATGAATATAAAAGACAGTCCTCTTAAAATGTTAATTTATCCACATGGGGCATGATCCTTGCAATGGTGAACCAGATAAAGGCAGTTATCAAAATCAGTCACCACCTACATCCAGCAGGCAGTTTGTTTCAACACAAATGGAGGCATGCCCCAATATCTATCTGTATTCATCATCATATCCTTCTTACCAATCCAGAATTCAACAAAGATAGTTCCTTTCTTCCACTATAGTAAAATAAGGAATCATGCATGCAACAGAATACCTGTAGCAGAATCCAGAAAATCTTTCAATTTTAGCAGCTCAGAGAGAGTTCCTGAGAACCATGAAGATAAACAACTTGCAGCTTGGGCTACACTATCAAATTCCCATCTTCGCATAATCTTAGCTTCGATAGCCAGAGATGTGTCAGTCTGCAATTGAAATGATAATCGTTGACCAAAACAATGCTCACTATCAAAAAGTGTATGGAACATTTAGAAAGGCAGTACCTGAAGCTCATTTAAGTAGTTAATACCCCGCACATCTTTCCATGCAACTTCAAAGACAATAAAACCATAAAGCGTCCTGTGCAATTCACTGCTTAAGAGCAAAGAGTTTCTTAATTTATTCACAGGTGGCAAACCCTTCTTCCGGGACAAAGTTGCCACTTCAATCAATGAGAACCATCTCTCATATTTCTTTGATTTACTAGGATTGCACTGAGAAGTAGCCCCCTTTCCTTCTTTTCTCCCCCTCTTTGCCTTAGTGTTTGCAAAAGGAGATAACCTGTACTGTAGATGAATAAGAAAATGACATTAAAACCACAGATGGTTAAGGGCAAACTCGAAAAGGAGAGTTTTGGCAAAGCTAATTCAAGAGTTAACAACCTTGGTAACCATCAATTGCCACAAGTGAGCCGGGTGTGAACCTAGGTTCCTCAGCCATGGCCGATTGTCCACCAAAATATATATTTTGCGACTTTCAAACGCAATGAAAAGGCTAAGATCTGAGAGATAAGACTGCAAGTCTCTAAAATCACAGGAGGCAAAAAAAAAAGATCAAAAAGAGCTAGCATTCAGTAACCATACTCAACACACTAAAACACTAACAGCCCTCCCATGCTCTTAACACTACAAGGTTCCCAACCATATGATATATTCTAAAAAAGGAAAGAATTAAAAAAAAAATCTGCAGCATTTTCAAAGCAGGCAGATCCATCATGTACTTGGATGCGATCAAACAAACCGACAATAACGGGTACCCAAAACATTGGTTTTGATAGTCATGCTAAAAGTTGCATGAAGCCATTTAGGGACAAGTGAAATTTATTCCTACATCAGATAAAATAGAAAAGATTATCAAAACAAATTAATTACAGACCATAGACTACCATGTTGGCCAATATTGATCATGTCTTCCAAAAACACTAGTGTGTTCGACAAGAGAACAAGATTCCAAAATAGCAATGAAAAGTCACCAGGGTAGATTCTCATTCATATGCTTCTTAATCTGTAATTGTAATATTAATTTTGTCACACTTTTTCCTCCACTTTTCCCCTTTTTATTCCATTTTACCTAGAAAGAAAGTACTCTATTAGAATTGCAAAAGCATAATACCATGTACAAAACCCACACTTCAAGTTTGGAATAACGAATCAATGATTGATTGGCATTCCAAGTATATCAGACAAACAATCAAATTTAATAACCTTTTTTCCTAAAAATAACAAGATTTTCCTTTTTACTAAAAAAAACATAAATCGAAAATTCCGAGTTCTTTCCCGGATGAAATTCGAACAAGTTTGAGGTACATGAAAGTTACAGGAACCGATGATAAAAGGCAGGAAATACCCAATCTGGAGACTTGTCAGGGGAAAAACGCATTTAGAAGAATCAGCTTTCCCCATTAGAATTTGGTCCGAAATCAAAATTCACTGCACAGCAACACATGCATTTCTTATTATTAGCCTCGGATTAATTCCATTCATTAAATTAAACACACAATATAATTAAATAATGTAAAAAAGGACCTTGAGAATGAGGATGAGAATTCCATGAAAATAGTGAAAGAGAGGAGGAGAGAAAAGAATCACCGGCGAACTTCATAACAGGCGAGAGCAAGAAGAAGAGGAAATCATTGGTTATGATAATTGAAGGACGGCAATGAGATCATCATCATCATCAAAACATCAACACAATAACCAACGACAAGCCCATGGAAAAAAAAAAAACAGAGACAAAGACAACTTCTGTAACCGAACCGCCAGATTATATTGATTCGATTTTAACCAGATGGCGGAGGAGGAGGAGGAGGTTCTCGTGTCTTTGGAATAGAGGAGCTTTGCTTGGCCTGGAAGTGGAGTCCTAATAAGGTTCGCTAGTAGGTTCGACACGTTTATATATAGTTAGTCAGAGGAGGAGCAGGAAGGCGGGGGAGGGTAAAATGGGGAATTAGAGAGATAAGGCATTCGGATCTGATTCTTTGCCGCTAAGAGATCGTCGTTGTCTCTGTCATCTCCATTGCCAGCGAAAGAGTTCCGCGGAAACACAGTGGTTAAAAGAAGAGAGAGAGAGAGGGATGGCGTGGCAAGTTTGGGGAAATAACGAAACAAGCGCGTGGGGTGCAGAGCAGAACAGAGCTGAATTGTTTTTAATAAATTATTTTAAATCTTAAGCGGTTGGTTTGGTAAAAGATAGTTTTGTTTTCTTCTCTAATTACTTTCTAGATTTAAATTCTGAGATCGGAATAGTTATTAAATTATTATAGCTGCATCACACTAAAATAAAAACACTGAGAATAAGTCTTGATGGTCAGAAAGTCAGAGACCGAAGTTTCTAGCCAAATGAGCCGGCCAAAGATAAATCAAAGATTATGCTTAAAACCATCACCTGAGTCGCGAGCACCCAAGCTAGTAGGCCAGCTAACTTCTTCTTTTTTTTAACAATTTTGAAAATTAAATTTTTTATTTTAATTCCATCCATTAAATTTAAATTATTTTTTATTATTTATTTTGGATGGCTACGTAATTTTAGCCAAATATTCTAATGTTTAATTGATGTTTAATTTTATCAGTATTTACTTTTATTTTTATATAATAAAATAAAAAAATTCATAACAAAATTATTAAATTAACTGGAGTTATCTAGTATCTCCGATTATTTCATAAGATAAAAAAGGATATAATTAAAGGGTTTCTAATTTTGGATAATAACAAATAACCAAAGATTTTCGACATTAATTTGAAAATCTAATTGCGTGAGCAGGAAGGAAGGTCAAACTTTTGCAATGCATCTTTTTTTTCATTGGTCGATGATTTGGAGTTCAAATATATACACGTAATTTTTCACATTATTTTAAAAAAATTATTCGTAATATCAACATATCATAAAAAATATTAATTTAAAATAAAAAATAATTTAATTTAATTTTTTTAAGTATTTAAAAAAACAAATTGAATGATTATTTCAAAAATCATTAAAAATGAAAGGAATTTAACTAAAGTAGAGGCTAGTTGAGAATGAATAATTACTGAATGAAATATTATAATGAGCGAAATAATATAACACTTAATATAAATCGATCAAAAAACATTTATGCTTTCTCACTGGCCAGCCTCGAAGAATCTGACCATGCGTGCAGGTAAATTAAATTATTGAACGTGCTAGAAGATTGTTTTAAATGACTACTGTTAATGGGGACATGGTTGATTTCCCACTCCACCTAGTTAAGGCGTCATTTTCCAGACGACTAGGTAAACCAGACCAGCCTTAATTGCTAAGCATGGTTTTTCAATTTGCAAGATATTGTCGCACTAAAATTAAAATTAAGAAAAAAACTAAACACGCTCAAAAGAATCGTTCTGAATTGTGTGGAGAAACGTTGGGTGTTTTATTTTTCATTATAATATTATAATTATTATTTTTTAAAATTCATTCTTTTTCTAATATTAAATCTTTGTTCTTATCAAAAAGTTTATTTTATATTTTATAATTAAAAAAATATCAAAAACAATGAAAAAAAATCTTTCAGCTAAATTCTAGCAACAAAAAAGTTTCATCTTGTTTTAACAGGTTTTATTTAATAAATTTTTTTATTAAGATATTATTTAATCTTCATCTTATTAAAAAAGCAAATCAATACTCAAAAATGTTTTTGAATTTAAATTAAATGATGATTTTAGACTAAAAATAAATTTATTAAAATCTCTATAGTGTTTTTAGATATTTTTCTATTAAATTGTTTTTTGTTAATACATGAGATTTTTTCCTCGTATGTAATTTTCATACTTACAAGCGTAATGTTTATGCGATCATTAGATTTAGATGAGACTGTAATTTTTCTAGAAGATCTTAGAGTTTCTATGTCTTGCATGGTTAAACCTTTGTCGGCATAGAAGATTAGGAAGACTAAGACCTTTAAATAAAACACGTATATTATTATTCAAGATTTTCTATAAATTTTCTAGTTGGTTTGTAATTCTCTCTCCTAGGTGGTTTTTTTTTTAATTTAAATATAATTATTTATCTTGTATTTTAAAAAAATATTTTAAGAGAACTATTTAAGATCGTCGACACCAAAAAGTCAAAAGACTTGACATTCCAGTTACCTCCAGTGACCGGAGTTGCACGGCGGAGGAGTTTCAAAATCAAGAAAGCCTGCTCTTTCTCTTACTTTAGGCATGCACATTTTATCCTCTGACATTGACTTTATTTGGCATGTTAGCTTTTATTTAGTTTTGTACTTTAAAAATGTTTTTAAAAAATTATATTTTTTTATTTTTTATTTATTTTAAATTAATATTTTTAAACGATAATATTAAAAATTATTTTTAAAAAATGAAAAATATTTTTTTAATATATTTTTTAAATAAAAAAATAATTTAAAAAAACAAATACAGCTACAGTAAGCTCAAAACCATCAATGTCAGTACGGAGAAAGATAATCAACAGGCCCGTTCAATTTGTAATTTAATAAAGCATAAAATAAAATAAAAAATCTCACGATGCCGAGCATCAAATACATTGTCACGTATGATATTAACTGGTTTAACCGATAGCCATTCGTAATTTAAAAAGGTGTCCAGGGGCTTTTTTGTAATTTTAACTTGTCTTTATCATGAATCATTTGTAATAATAAATTTTGAATGGTGAATAAAAAATATTTCTTAAAATTGATATATCGCGTCAAAATTAAAAGCGAGACTGGTAGCTATAGTTCATTCATATTTTTATAGTTATAAGTTATATCAATTATTAATAAACCTACCTGACTCCATGGAGGTAAATGTTGAGCAGGGGACAAGGACTAACTCGTTAATTATTTTTCATTTTAAAATATGTTATAATAATATTTTTAATATTAGTATATTAAAAAAATATTTAACCTCGCGAGAAAGCGGTGCAACGATACGGGCCTCATGTAGACGAGTACAGGCATACATTGGGTTTGGAATTGTAGTAATTGATTATAATTTAAATTATTTTTTATTTAAAAACATATTAAAATAAAAATAGGAGGAAGGCTGCCAATCTCCATGTCTGTAAATGGGATTGTCGATAAGAATAATTAAGATGCCAATCCGTGCAGGGCGCCCCTCTTCGAGTTCGAGGTGCAATCATAAACTGTGGAGCCCACAAAAATGAATTTTGGACTCATATGAAAACGCTCAAGGGCGCCCCGAAGATGGTAGGGCCCAAATAGCTGCTGATGTGGATTTTACATTAAAATAATAGCGCAGGACAGACACATAAGTATCAACATCACTAGAGGCTGAAATGGGGGGCAAGTGGTGTGCGTGTCAGCTTCGGTTATTTAAAGCGAAAAGACAAAAGCCCTTCATGCACATTTCACAAAACGGGCGCGTTTTCCCTTGGGATTAAAAATAATTTTAGTTTAAATTTACTTTTTTATTTTATTTTTTTAATATCGTAGACTTATTTATTTGTAGGACCCATTTAACACATGGGCAGGGTTGGAGATTAATTCGATGATTGTGATGTTTCCAGCAGTGAAATTATTGCTAATAGATAAAATAATTCTCAAGTGGACCACCTTCTTATGTCGTAATTAATTGCTAACCCACCAGGTTATTAAAAATATATTGGTTTAGTAGGAGAGAGAGAAAGTAAGGTTATTAAAAACATAAATACAAAGAAAATTTAAATTGGAAAAATAGGTCATAAAATTATAAATAATTTTATTAGTACATAATTTAAAAATAAAATAACAATTAAAAAACCAATTTTGTAGATTTTTATTTATTAGAAATTAGCAGAGCCAGAGCAAACTAGTCTTACCACTTTCATTTTCTTTGTTATTAATGAATCTCCATTCTCTTTGATCAATTATGCCAAACAATGATTGATGCAAATTATTAGTAAATTATGTAGAATTTCTCAGCTGAAGCCATGCTGGAAATGCAAAGCGAGTTCAAACCATGTATCACAGTCATGGATGTAGCTCCGGTCCTCAGGCATTTAATTTAATAATGGGTTATAGATTTATTATGTTTTATTAATTTTTTACTTCTGATCTTTTAATTTCATGTGTGCCTGTCTATATATATATATGAAAAATAATGATTTAGTATTTATTAAAATATAAACTAACAGGATGCTTGAAAAAAAAAATGTGTTTAGACCTCGAGTTTTCAACGTAAGTTTGTTGTTTATTTATTTATTTATTAATATAAATATTCTGTATATTTTAATTAATTTTAAATATTTAAAAATTAATAATTATATAAATATTTAATTATTTTAAAATTTATAAATAAAATAAATAAAAAATCAGGATCCAAGTTGAGCTACACTTTTCTTGCTGCTTTTCTCTACCGTGCTATAGGTGGCCTGGTGGCATCAGGCATGTGTGGAAGAGAGTAAGAGCCTGCTGCCTAGAGGTAGCCGAGGTTGATGACTTTGATGCGGACAAACAGAACAGAGCATTGAAGGGATGTCTATTGCATTGTACTTTTAAAACAATGTTCTTTGTTTTTATCTCTTCACTTCATCTGTTTCTGCCGTCCTTTATTGGCTTTGAAAAATAAAAAACAGAGAGCGTTGTCTGATGTCTCAGCACCATATGGAACCCCAACAAAGCATGTTTTCGTTGAAATTTGTGTGGCACAGTCCCTGTAGTTTTGGCCTGCCTAGAAGTGTGTTTTTTTTAGCACAGTGAAAAAAAATAATCAGTAGACTAAGGAAATTTTTTAAATGACTCTTATTTCACTATTTGTTATTTATGATTTCATTCAAAATTAATAATATCCAGGCCCTTTTCTTTCATTTATTCCTTCATTTTTCTCTCCCTGCAGTCACCCACCCTTGTATCTTCCCGCTGTCAATGACCTCCCTCTTTCTATCTCTCTTCCCATTATAAACCACTCACCGCAATATCAGCCATCTCTCTCTCTAGGTCAAGATTGTAGTCACCTCTCTCTCTCCACCGTATGTCAACCAATTTCTAGTCAAAATAGTTAGCATGATCACCATCACCACCCATATTTTACGCCTAGAGATATATTGAACACTTTCCCTATTAATTAACATAGTTTATGTTAATTCATTTTAATTTAATTTCATATAAATGTCAAGGTTTTGAATTAGATTACTTAGATATAATTTGAGTTAATAATTATATTGTTTTATAAAATAATTTAAGTGATTGTTGATTGTGAATTAAAAAAATTATTTTGTTAGAGCTAGTGTTGATTTAAGTTAAATTATGGAGTATACTGAATTAGGTATATAATAAGATAATCGGCTATAAAATATATGAATTTGGTTGATAATATTTTTATGGTAGTGAAATTTGATGAAATCTAGGTGTTCATCAATTAATTTGATGAATTTAGGTTTTAACTTATTATGTTACCATTATGATTTTTTTATATAAATTATATATTTTGATTAATCCTTGGTTAATAAAAAAATTAGAATTGTATTTTGCTGTGTTGTTTGATAGAATATCTATTAATTTAGGAATACTATGTTTTCATGGTGGTATCATTATTAATACTAATAATGGTATCACTTATAATGGAGAAAATCATGAATTCCTAGCTGTTACGTTAGACATGTTTCTTAACGAGCTATCTATAATGTTATGAGATCAACTTAACTGGAATATTGTTGAAATGGAAGTTAAAATTACTTGGAGGATATTGCAAATCAATGTCAATTAAGCTCGTTATGTTGATCTATCAATCTGTAGTGATGAAATTATAAATTCAATATTTAGGTTTGCGAGGATTAATGATATTAACATGCTAGAGCCCTACTTGAATATAAGACCTAAACGAGAAAAGTCTTCTAGTATAGAGTTGACCTGAGCTTCAAGTAACTCTCAAAGAACCATGAAGATATTATAAGCAGTTGGTCCATCTAGATTAGATGGTAATGCAAGTAGATAAATGTTAATATATGAAATTGTTAATATGAAACTTTAGTTGAGTATGACATCTTCTTTGTATTGCCATAATGAGTCTGAACCAAGTGACAATAAAGATGATTGTTCCACTTGCTCCTGAATTTAAGGTTTTGAATATAGATGACCAATATAGGTGTCATGACAGGACTAATAGTTATAGGCATTTAGGTTTATCATTTGATAAATTAAAGGATGTAAAACAATTCAAAGACAAGTTTAAATGTATTACTATAGTAAAGTAGTGACTTATAAAAACTTTACAAAATATTGCATGTTACCCCTCATAAAATATGGATTGTGTGCATTTTATTAATGATTTCTACTTCAACTTGTCATATAAAAATACATATAGTCCTTGTTTTTTACCATTGTTTGATATGTTATTGTGGCCTGCATGTACTGGTCCAAATGTATAAGAATGTCCAATTAGATGATGAATAGATAATAGTTAAAGGAGACCCCCTCGTTTACACAGTGAGATGGATGCTAAAAAGGGTCACTCAATTAATAAATATAGTATATGGGATTAAAGAGTCATAAAATAAAAACTATTGAAACAATGTACGTTAATTGTTTTTATTTGTTTCAAATTATGTTAAATTCAATTATTATTTTTATTCAACTACACGGATGTTTAATTGTATTAAAATGGCTAATAATTCATTGATACAGGACCTCAAGGGAAGCATTGTTCGAATAGGAGAATATTATACTACTTCTAAGAGTGCCAACAAATCGGACCACCTGGTTATTGAGGAGGTCCTGATAATAGGTCGATTCTATATATGTAGGATCAATATCGTTTTGATGATATTTGAAATAGAGAGGTCAAATATTTAGATTATTAAGTATTGAAAATTATTAAAGAACTATTTTAATTAAGTTTTGTAAATTATTAGATTTTCACTACTTTAATTGTTTAAATAACTACATTCCTTGATTTTCAGGGTGATGATCCTATAACACTTTGACAACATGTATTGATCAAGTTGCATGAATGTGTCTTCCTATTTGTTATCAAGGCTTAGGTTTTTTAGATTAATCAATTGTATGACATACATCTTGATTACACATTGATTATAGTTTTGGTTAAGCGATAGAGACTCAAAACACACATCTTCCATTTAAATATTAGTGAGATGATACTCATACTACAAGATATCACCATGTTGATTAGTATTATGATAGACGAGGATAGGACGTGAAAGGTCAATTAACAAAGATGTTTTATATAGTCATTTATTAAAACGAGTGCCTCTAGCCAGTGCTTATAGGGCAATTACATAAAATTAACATCATTGAATATAACTTTTAAGATCCCCCACAAGATACAATAGAGAACCAGTTGATTATATATTCTCGGCCATACATATTATATATATTTGAAGGTTTTATTTTCATGAGTAATGTTGGTAATGCAGTATCATTGTTGGGTTATTTCTAATTACAGTTGGGGGGGTAAGTTTACATATCTCTATTAGAAACTATGTAAACATGTTTGAAAATGAAAAGTTAAATTATTGGTGTCTACTATTTTTTCAAATATAATTATTTTAATCACCAGAGTGTATTCATATTGGACATCCAAAGAGCTAGGATAATAATATTTTTGACATTGTCATTGGTTCTAAGTAATAAAAAATAAAATTGATTTTAAGCAATATTTTATTCATGAAAATTAAATGCAAAAAATATATTGACTTTATGGCTTGTCATGTCAAATAATATAGGGCTAGACATTCACAGTAAATCTCACTTATATCTATGAGTTGTATTGAGATAAGTTAGACACACAACAATAATATTAGGTATAAGTTACAAATGTATTGTATTTTTTTGCTATATGAACATAAATTATTTAATTTTGATTTTTTATCTAATATAAGTTTTTATATATTATGATAGTTTATAAGGATTTCATATACAAATAACTTAATACTTTCAACTTCATCTATATGTTATGAGGGATCTAATCTGGTTAGCACAGGTCTTATTGCATTGCTTCAACATTATTGAGATGCATTGTCCAGCTTGGGTAATTGATAGTTTGGACTATCTCAGTATATACCGGATTATATTGATATCGGTGATGAGTTACATAGAATTATCCATCAAGATAAGCACAAAGAGAATTGATTGATGACTTATACATCTTACCTAAATCTTTGGGATGTGATGAGAGATTTTATTTTTAAGCACTGACATCCAACAATTAATGTAAATATCTACATAAGATGATATATGTTTGTTTCGCTCTATCTTATTGCACCTATATGGTTGCGTTTCTCAAGATGTCCAAGTAAATTATGAGATTATGCATCTTGATATATGAGATAAAATTGAATGGTATGCAATATTGTTTTACATACAATATTTATTAAATATTGTTAATGTTATTGTGGATGATGACTACTAATTAGTTTTTAATGTATGTAGATAAATTCATTACTTGGTATGGGAGACTCGAAAAGGAGCAACAACTAGTCATAAATGTGTCAATAGGATGTTATGGCTAATATTACACTTAATTTATGTCGTGGTGGACTCCAAAAAGTTTGATAGGCTGAGCATCTTGAAGTGGTATTAATGGAATATAAGATTGCTTATCGCAAGAGTGTTGGGGATGTTAGTTTGTACATAAATATCTCAGGCTTGTTCACAAGTGTCCTAGGTTCATCCAGTAGCTAGGGTGATATTAGTCCTCCTTACACCTACATGGATGTTACATACCCTTTCTCAAGTCGAATGATTTGGGTTGATGCTCCAAACACATTCAAGAGTTTTCTGGGTCCTTTGATGAGCTAGGACAATTATTAGATATAGTTATATGTTATGAAAATCATAAGTAAATGCATAGTTAGTTTAATTTTAATAAAATATTATATTATGTTAATCGTCGGTTTAATTTTATTATTTATAATTGAAGTTGTTATGTGAATTATATTTTAAAGCTGGAAAAATGGTTATTTAAATTGTATGAATTATGGTTTTTCTGGGTAGAGAGTCAATGGCAAAAAAAATTGTCTTAGTATAAATCTTTTAGCCAAATCACAAATAATATCCATGACCAGAGTTGTTAATTTTGTTCTGTTTCAGCTGGAATTCTTGGAATGTCTCATACCAATTAAAAAAATGAAACAAAATGGAACAAGTTTCATCTTGCTTAAAATCTCAGTTTAATCCAGAATTTCCAGTCAAATTTCAGCTGGAACATTCCACCCAAATTCCATGTGTTTCGTTTCAGGTCAAAGCCATCGAGTCAAAGTCAAAGACTCAAAATTAAACCCGGTTTATTTTCATTAACTGCACAGTACACCCACACTCCTTTTTCTCTGAAGTCTAAAGTAAACTAAACCAAATCCCTAATTTCTCTTCCTCCTCGTAGACTCAAGTTCCCAACCAAAACAATTACAATTAGCATCTTATCTTTCAGTTTCATGAACTCCCCCTCCAATATTTCCACTTCTTTGTTGTTGTCTTGCTCTTGCATACTGCAGTAACTGCATTGTTGCTTTTACAAGGCTGCAACCTCACTTCCCAACCGAAACGGCTCAATCAACAAAAAAGAGAAGGATCCCCCCTGCAACTTAGTAAATAACCAGAAGACTCATCAAACCTAGCTTCGTGGTCATTCGTTCCCTTCTCAAATAATTGTCTCGGCAGAGCTAAGGTGCAATATTTTTTCTTTCTTTAAGTTTAAATTGGAAATGAAAAATGCATGAACTTAGTTCTGTTAAATTACACTACTAAAACCAAACCCTGGAACATTAATTGTCTTAGGCTTACCATAAATTCAAAGGACAAAACACTTTAGAAAATTGTCTTTTATGATAAATGGCTTTGATTTCTATGTTAATTTTTTTTAAATAAATCAAATTAAGAGATGACTTACTACAATGAATTCATTGTTTAGGACTTAGTTGGTGTGAAATATTATGTTAGATAAAAAAGAAGGATATGCCATCTGAAAAATATTTTAGCATAGAAACCAACTTTTTTGAATGAATTGTTCAACAAATCTATACAATAAGATTATAGAATAAGGTCTAGAATAACTTTGATGATAGATCCTAAATAATTTAATAATCTCTATTAATTATGTCTATAGTAAGACTATAATTTGCAAACCATTATGTTTTTGCGTTAAACTCCTAAAACAATGTTATATTCGGATTTTCAAGTTTTGGCTATAAGCTTCCGTATTTTTATAACAAGGGTACAAAATTTAATCTTAAGTATATATTCAAAGTTCAAACTAACTAGATAGCCCTCTTAACTTAATGCCAAATTTTGTATTTAATTTGGTCTTTCTTTGTATCTAATTTAATTATAAAATGGAAAATGCATGTAATCTTTTTCTTTGTACATAATCTTACTTCTGGGTTTGTAAGTTGTAACTTTGTATTGTATTTATCATTTTATTACTTCACCGGGCTTGGCTAGCTTGTTTGAACTTTGAAGCTCTATCTGAAATTGAATCCTACTTTGATGTTTAATCTATATTATATGCACAAGCCTATGCAAACCAAATAACCAAATTAATTGCTAGGTTGCTAGGTGTAGTTAATAATATAAGTAACTTGACCATGGACGGATTAATTATAATGAAGGATACATAATTATTATATGCAACCGAATGTATCAAATAATAAATTCAAAGTGTGACCATGGCCGGGTTAATTATAAGAAAGGATACATAACTATTATATGAAACCAAATGTATCAAATAATAAATTTAAAGTGTGAAGACAACAAATAATATTTGTAAATCAACATAAATCTTGAGAAATGTTATTTTTTTTCATTTTAAGTTATTGGTATTATTACCATCCATTTTACTTTAAAAATCACGTTGATGTAAATTGTAATAGCTGAAATTAATTGTGTTTTATTTTTTCAGATCAAATTACATGGTTGAAAACTCATCAAGTGGTGGTTCTTCCATGGCTTCAACTTCAGCAAAATCAGATGATCCAGCATGGGCTCATGAGCAAATGGTTGTTGGTGCAAAGAACTCAAGTATATGTGTTCATTGTAGCAAAAGGATCAATGGTGGTGGTATTACTGGTTTGAAGTATCACCTTGTTGGTATTAAGGGCCAAGTTTAAGCTTGTAAAAAGATCCCTCCAGATATGAAATAGAAAATGAAGCAATTGATAGAGGACTTGACAATGGAGAAAGAGAAAAGAAACAGACTTAGAATTGATATTGGAAATTCTCAATCACTTTCTAATAATGAAGTCGAAGAGGGTGATAGTACAAATCCTACTTTAAATGATATTGGTTCATAAACAAATAAAAGATTGACAATACAAGGCACAAGTACAAATAAAAAAAAGACTTTATTCGTTCCATGAAATACCCCAAATCCACAACCTAGCATTAAAAGTGTAATGGCTTCTAAAGAGAAGGAACATAATGCAAGGAAGGTCATAGCAAGATGGTGGTATGATGTTAATGTACCATTTAATGGTGTTAAATCATACTATTATCAACCAATGATAGACGTCATAACATCAATGGGACCTGGTTTTAAAGGACCATCATATCATGATTTAAGGGGACCACTTTTAAAAGGTGTAGTTCATGATGTCCATGAATATCTCTTTGAAATCAAGGCTGATTGGAAACTTTATGGATGCTTCACTATAGTAGATGGGTGGTCAAATAGAAGGAATGTACCAATTGTGAATTTTCTTACTTATTCTCTAAGAGGTATCATATTCTTGAAGTTAGTTGAAACTTCGGGTCTTCAAAAAGATAGAGAGACATTGCTTAAAATGTTTGATGAAGTTGTCAAAGAAGTGGGGTAAGAAAATATTGTCTAATTTATTAGTGATAATGAGTCTGCATTCAAGGCTACTGGGAAGGCTTTACAACAAAGGTATGGCACTTTCTTTTAGTCTCCTTGTGCTGCCCATTGCATTGATTTGATGTTAGAAAATATTTTTTATCCAATATATTTTTATATTTTCTGATGATTGATGAAACCATTAAGAAGGTAAGAAACATAACCAAATTTATATATAATCATGCATGAGTTTTAGCATTGATGAGGAAAGACTTTACTAATGGAAATGATATATGTCCTCTTGGCATTACAAGGTTTGCTACCCATTTTTTAAGCATCCAATGTTTGCTTAAGTTTAAGAAAGAGCTTCGATAAATGTTTACTTGCATGAAATGGGTAGAATCAAGTCATGGTAAAAGTAAAGTTGGAAAGCAAATAGCTGTTATAATTTTACAAGATAAAGACTTTTGGCCTCGATGTGAACATATAGTCAAAGTTAGTGAGCCTTTAGTGCGAGTTTTTTAGTTAGCAGATAGTGAAGAAAAACCAGCAATGTGTTATTTATATGAGGCAATGGATAAAGCAAAAGAAGCCATCAAGACAAGGTTGAAAAATAAAATTTCTCAATATGGACCATATATCCGAGTAATTGATGCTAGATGGGATAAGTAACTTCATAGTCCATTATATGCAGCAAGTTGTTTTCTTAATTCTGGAATATATTTTAGGCCTTCTTTTTCAAAATAAAAGGAGGTTACTAGAGGTTTGCGAGCACAATTACTAGATTGGTCCCTAATTGTAACACTTAAGATGTAGTTAGTAGCCAACTTGAGGACTATAAGAAAGCAACTAGTGATTTTGGCATGCCCCTAGTTATTTATCAAAAAGAAAAGTTAAATCCAGGTAATAACATTATGTTTTTTAAAATATAATATTTTTTGTATTTATAATATCTAATTTATTAAATTTTTATCTTATCTAGTTGCATGGTGGGAGCAATTTGGCAATGATATCTAAGAATTTCAAAAGTTTGCAATTCGAATTCTTAGTCAATGTTACAGTGCAACTAAGTGTAAAAGAAACTGGAGTGTATTTAAATTCATTCATTCTAAAAGGCGTAATAGGCTAGAGTATAAAAGGTTGAGTGATGTAGTATTGATATTATCATATTAATAATAATATTGAAAATAATAATAATTATTATTATTAAAAATTAAATTAAATTTTTAAAATTAAATTTATCAATACTATATATGTTTATATTCATATTGTTTTTTGTAGGAATTTGTGCAAAACAAGGGATGCTTTAGATCCCATTAGCCTCAATAACATTAACTTATTGAAAGAATAGATCTGTGAAGAATCTAGCTTTTTTGATGGAGATGATATAAGTTGGGAGACTATAAAAACACCTTTGTCTACTTTGATTTTAGAGGATGAAGAGATATGTCTTGATGAAGAGAATATTGAGCTTGGTGGAAATAATCAACTATTGAAATGTCTAGCTGATAACTTTCCCTACATACCACCACAAGATCAAGATCTTTATTTTTATGTTAATAATGGAGATGATATTTGATTTATGTTTATTTTGTGTTAAAACATTTTACTTTCATAATATTTTGGTATTTTATTTAAGTTGAATTACTTTAAGATTTTAAATTAAAGTTATGTTTAATCTTGACTATTTAGGAATATTTTAAATTTTAAAATTATATTGCTTGACATTTTGTTTGTACTTTGTAATGTATAATTTATCTTGAATTTAAATTATACTTATTGAATATATACATATATATATATATATGAATAGTACAATCCCGAAATGACACACCAAAACTGAAACATTCTGTTTTAATTGAAAAAACAAAATATTTATTAAAACAGAATTGATAATTTTACCTGTAACTCAAGTATCACGGTTGGAATTTCTTACTCTCGAGTTGCAAATAATGAATGTGAATCTTAGATCGTAAATTTTATATATAACTCTTGTATTGTAAAAACTATCTAAAACTCAATAAAATGTGTTATTTTCCTAAATGGATTTTTTTGGCTATGCTATTTTACCAAATTTTTTCCTCCGTGTGGATCCGTCGTCGTAGTCATGGCCTGCTTTATTGCTGTCAAATGGTTGCATTTGCCAATAACTGTTTAGTCCCTCTAATTTATCAAAACTACTTAATTATCCTAATAGAATAGCTCATCCCCAGTTTTGTTATTTTTCTCTATACAAAAAACTAGTTTCTTTTCTCATCAAAATTTTACATCTCCTGAAAAAATAAAAAAAATAAAAAATAAAATTAATTAATTATTTATATTATATATTTTAAAAAAAAACTATAAAAATCAAAAGAGAGTTGTGCCTTGTTTGTTTTTGTGTTTTAAAAGTGTTTTTAAAAATTTTAAATTTTTTTATTTTTTATTTTTTATTTACTTAAAATTAATATTTTTTTAAATTTTATTAATATACTAATATTAAAAATAATTTAAAAAAATAATCACAACTAAATTTAAGTAGACTTAGCGGTTCATCAGGGGCATTGCCCGTGGTAGAAAGTTGAAATATCACGCCATTCTGAGAACTCACTGGATGCTGGCATGAACCCTCAAAGTGACCAGGCAGCTGCTCGCTTTGATGCAAAATTTCTCTTAGAAGGCAACGCTAGCTTTTTTCAAATTCATACAGAATAGCATCTCCCAATTTTTTATATAAAATAAATTAGCATATTTTCAAAAAAAAATCTCAGAAATAATATCTTAATGAGATACAATAGTTGTCACCGGTGCAGTCTAATTTCCTTAAAAAATATATATAGATTTTTTTAAACAACTAGAATTGTTTTATTCTCAATAATAATCTATTTAAATTTCTCAAAAGAATTCCTTAACTTATTAGGTTAATTAATAATTATAAATAAAAATAATTAGTTGTGGTCAATTTAAGATTAAATAGAATTTTACAATAAAATAGTTGTAGTCAATTTAAATCTCATTATGATTCCTTAACTTAGTAGATTAATTAATAATTATGAATGAAATTTTGGATATATATATATATATATTATGTTTTTTATTCTTAATATTTCTTTATTTTTTAATTAGTTATCTATCATAAGTTTTTCTGAAAGTCTTTAGTTATCAAAACGCATTATTTCATTTTCAATATTTTTTATAATTATTAATTAATCCAGAAATTAAGAAATTCAGCTGAAATTAAAATTGATTAAGACTGGCCTAGTAAGGAAACTTATTGAATTTTAAATTGATGACACCTAACTATCTTTATTGATAAGTTCCATTATTATTAACTAGCCTAATTAATAAGTTAAGAAATCTTATTAAAAATTAAATGGATTGGTATTGAGAAATTGGAAAATACAAAAAAGCTCAAGATAGTAATTTAAATTACTTTTAATTTTAAGGGTAATTTAATTATTCTTTTTGAAAAAGCTAAAAAGACTAAAAAACTCTTGGATGCAATTCTAAATTAGTTTGCTTTCAAAAGTAATCAAGTCATTTCTCTATATTAAAAATAAGTAAAAAATTGATTTAACCTCAATTAATTGGATGATATTAATTGAACCTATCATCTAATCTTGATAGACGTTTATTTTATTTTTTTATAGTCATTATTAGTTTTTTTCCTATTATTATATTTTTTATAATTATATTATTAAATTAACTGAATTTATTAAATATATTTAAATCAAATCAATTATTGATTCCTAAATTTTCCTTGCTTTTATAAAAATATTATCATCACCTAATATTTTATTTATATTAAAAAAAAAAAAGGTTACCAAACCAAGCTTTCAGCATAACACGAACACCTATCTAGTATCTCCTAATTTCCGACAAGGGAGTCTGCTTATGCGGGCAAAACTAATCTTTGAAGTCACCCCGTATCATTGTGGAGAGCTTGGATTGAACACCTCAAACCCATGAAGGGTTTGTTTTTTACGTGGTTGTGGTTTAATTAAAACATAGTTTATAACAATTTAGTTGAGAAAAAAATAATATATTGTTTATGAATTTTATTTGTTTTTTGAATTCAAAATACAGTTAAAAAAAGCTAGGATTTCTTACTTTTCTTGGACTGTTCATATAAATACATTGTTCAATAAAAAATATAGTTAACATTTAACATGAACAGTATATAGGTGTATAGTTGTACAGTGTTCATGTGAAAGTATTGCACTATTCACTAAAAAATAGTAAATAATGCAATTCTCTTGCATTGTGTGATCTTTTTTCAGATGTATTTATTTTTTTAAAATTAGTTTAGGGTAAATTTTATATTTGCTAATATTTATCTAATTTTATTATATGTTAAAAAAATTATAAATACTATAGTTCTTGTTTGTTGAATATATTTCGTACATAATGGAATTATAGATAGTTTCATTGAATAATAAAAAATATTTTATATAAAGTATGATTTATTTTATAATATAATAACAATAGTTAAATTCATAATATTTAAATTAAAAATCATCAATATTAATATATATAATTTTAAATTAGTTTATAATCTCAATTTTAAAAGTATTATTAACAAAACGCATTCACTTACTTTTTGTCCAACTTCAATTTCAACCATAGTTTTAACTAAATATCTATTTTTTCAAACCAACTCAAACTAAAAATACTTTTTATAAAATATTTTTTTTCAAATCATAACCATAATAGTTATAACAATATTAAATCAATTATTAATTCCTAATTTTTTTTTACTTTTATAAAAATATTATCATCCTTCAATATTTTATTTATATTAAAAAAAAAAAAAAGTTACCAAGCCAAGCTTTCAGTATAACACGGACACCTATCTAGTATTTCCTAATTTCAGACAAGGGAGTCTGCTTATGTGGGCAAAACTAATCTTTGAAGTCACCCCGTATCGTTGTGGAGAGCTTGGATTGAACACCTCAAACCCATGAAGAAGAGGGCTCAAAACCTCAGACGAGCTAGTCTCTTGATTTAGTTCACCTGTTCTACTATGATCTCCGAGAGAAAGGTGGCAAAAAAAACACAAACAAACAAGAAGAAGAACACTGTCCCTGCACCCTTGGCGGACTCAATAATCAGCTGCAATGCATAAGGTTGTCTGGGCCTCTGTCAGGAAAATTAAAATGTCTTGGGTTGATAAACACAACATTCACCACTTTCCTCTTGTGGAACAAAGAGTGAGGTTAAAAAGAGCCGTGAAGCCATCGTAATCATTTGACATCTGTGTCACTGAGGATCGTAAACTTGGATGGACACCATATTGTTTACCAAATAACAGTATATAGCTCGATATTTCCAAGTCCAAGCATAGAAGAAAAGGTGACAACTTACAGCAAATGTAGTTCATAACGATGTAACGATTGAGAAACAAGCCAGAATGACAAATTGTGTTTTCATGGTATAATGAAGGATATCGACGATTTCCTTGCAATGAAAATGCTCTGACGTAGAATACAATCTAAGAAAACTTGTCATGAATAACATTGTCTTGATTATATACCATTGTGTTTAACAGATGGAGGTCAAGACAATCTCCTATGGCTTGTGTCATCGACTTGATGAACACCACCTCCATCACCACTTCCATTAAATGTTTCTTGTAGCTCAAGTTCTTGTCTCCTCACAGTTTTGATTGCCAAGTCATCAAAGCTTGAGTCATTTCTCCAGGGAGGAGTCACACAGTGTGAATCCCCAAATACTCTCTCTGAAGAATCTTTACCTAAATGGCCAGCTCTCAAATTTTGAAGGGTAGCAAATGATTCTCTCATGGCAGACATGGCTTCAAAGAATCGAGTGCAGGATGCTAAAGCAACGGGAATAGGACGTAACATTTCCTGCATGAATATAAAAAAAAGAAAGAACGTCAGATTGTGAAGCAAGACCTCCCCGTAACTTTAACATAGGTTTTGACAATTCTGAGGAAAATGCTCATCGCTTGCAAACCACATTAAAATGAAGTCTTAGGATCTCAAGTTTCAAGACATGTAAAATTCACAGGTAGCAGCAATGAGATCCAATCCAAAATTACAAAAGTATCATTAGAAATATTGCTTAATTGCCAACAGCTTGGCATTCCTACTAAAATTGACTGGAGCACTGACGTTTCCAGGAAGCTCAACAAGATTAAACACATTCAACCTTCCAATAATTCATTAAAATAAGTGGTCATTTCATTCCTGGAAAAAGATTCCATTCTTAAGGATGGATTTTGTCTTCACAAGCCATTCACAAAAGCAAAATCCATTAGCCAAAAAAAAAGAAGCAATAGTAACACATCAGTGTGGTTCCTAATGCTATCAATAAACACTTCACTGAATGGTTATCAAATTCATATATAGCAATATGGCAGGTTTATTTATTTAATGCTAGAAATATTATTGATTCACTTGATAGTTAAAAAAATTGTGAACTCCAACAAAAGAAAGAAGACAACAGGACCAGAGAATGGCACCAAAAATGTTCAAAAAGCATAAACAAATATCATTATGTAAAAGGTTAAACTATGCCCCGTGTTTTAATGAACATACCCCCCACACTGAAGGAGACTCCTTAAAGTTCTGGCTCCATTGGAAATCTGCAGCTGAAGCTGTCAAAGCTCCATAATCACCAGCGGCCTTCATCAGCAATTCTGAAAATTGTTTCTGGACCATCAAAGCAATAGATGTCATAAACAGTCAGAACTGCTGATATAGTACTGACAAACTCAACTCTTAAAAATATACATACACACATAAAGTGCATTCACAAGCTCGAATACCATCAATTTTCTTTTATCCATAGCTTCAAGTGGCTAGGATGCTCTATTCTGCACTGAAAAATCATGGTGCAGCAACATTTAAACTTTTGAACTCAATACTATAGATAAGAGTTGAAAGAAACCAATGTACTCTATCCATCTTTCATTAATATTCATTCCCCAGAATTTGTTAGTAACCGTGTATCTGTAGAGAGAGAGGAAAGATGCCACAAGAATCCATTAGACACTAAATGCCAATGCCACCAAGGTCCACTTTTGCAACTGTCTAGTTTTCAGCATTGATCTGCTAGTTAATAATTGCTCTCTTTAGATCATTCCTCGCTTTATGAACAGAGTTTAATGAAAGAAAGTCCACTTTACTCAATCTCTAACTCGATGCACTTGATGTCCACATTAAGGACTGCTGCACCTAGATCACAACTGTGATATATGCAGAAGAGTTCTCATCATCTCATGTCATAAAGCTTAAGGGACAAGAAGTGGATACAACAAATTTTTGTTCGTCTTCTAAATTGTCAGAAACTGCATCTAATCTGAGATTTTAATCTTGGATTGAAATTTAAGTTCATGATATTTTCTCGCAACTTCACAGTAAGACTCCAATACAGAAATTCACAATACATCAAATCAAGATAGAGAAGCAATGTAAGATGAATGCATAGAAAGCATAAAACCTCCAACTTATGTTTTTCAGGCTGATATGCAATGCAACCATCACTCAGATGCATAGAAGTAACCTAAAGTTGCCAAAGTTTCGTTGAACTGTTGTTCTTCACTATCTCAGTCGGATGCACCCATGACCATTACTTAAGCACCCATGACCATTACTTAAGAACAACCCTAAGCTTTAGCCTTTGATAGAGAGGTTATTGAGTTCAAAACTCCAGTTCTCACTGCAGCGTCAAAAACCATCCCCATGATCAAATCTCAAGTCATTAAACACAAAAACCCAACACCCACATTGATGACAACACATCAATTTGTGTGAATGCAGCAGCAGTCTTAGTTTTTGGTTGCAAAAGTTCCTAATCGCTACTTGACAAGAAAAGGTGTTTGCTGCAGTTGACGCTTCTGATTTAACAGGAATACAATATAAGCTGCTCTTATAGCACTCAATGCAAGTGAAAATTCACACATGGAGTGAACAAAGTTTCTGAAAACAACAATTACATGGGGAAAAAAAAGTTACAGTCTACTGTGTTACAAAAGCACACTATCATTGAATAACCAACCTGGTATTCTGCTTCTACTGGTATGCAATCCAGTGAATATGGTTGTTGAAGACGAGCTATAATGCGATCCTGCCAATATTTGCAAAAGACAAGCATAAACATTAGACCATTGCGACAAATAAAGTTATTGAAAGAAAAGAGCGGAATACGAAGAAACCCACGCAAGTTTAGAAAGAAGAGATACAGAAGAAGAAAACCAAATATTATAGGGAAAAACTCAGCCCAGTACTTCATGGGGATGTAAAAGTTATCCCACATAAACCAGCATGCCAACTACACTACTGGAAACAAAAGAACTCTATGGCACGGGTGTCGCAAATAAGTTACAAGAAATCCCCCAGGTTCAGAAACATTTTTTGCGAAGTCTATCTGCATATAAGCTCAGTTTGTCAGTTGGAATTTGGACATTGATTGTACATGGTTCCCTTCCCAACAGAGGCAATGGTATTTAATAGTCAAGAAAGTGAATTTCAGCACCACAACAGATGACAATTAATGTGAAACCAAAAGCGATATTTACGACCATTCTATAATTTTTAAAGTAATTTATATATTTAATAAATCATATGGTAAAGAAAAATTATCAGACATTGCGAAGATTGTTCACATCGACAAGAACAAGCAAGAAAAATCATGTCACTTGTTGTAACCCAAACAAGCATATGGGCTCATGGAATTCTGCAATGCATCTTGCTTCAGGCATAGAAGCATCAAATATCAGTAAAACGCACAGTTAAAAAAAAAAAACCTGGATAGATCACCTTATTATGAATGACATCCTTCAGTATGGTAGTAATCCTTGATAATGTGTCAATCTTCTTTTCCATTTCACTGACATGCGTCAAATGCGCCACATTTTTGTCATCCTACGGAGAAGTTACATCACAGGTCAGTTACAATTAAACCATCATGGAGCAATTAAACTTTCTACTGTCAGAAAAACGAACGAGGATGCTTCACCTTGCGACCCTGAAGTTCTACTTGTAGATCAGCTATTTTTCTTTGGACTGCAGTTAGTTCCCTTAAAACTCTAATTAAGTCATCACCCTTTTCGCCACTTGTGGTGGATAACTTCTCAAGCTCTTCCTGAAAAACGATGAGCATGTGAAATCTCAAGATTTTTGTCTTTTAAGCCCAGAATTGAACAACACAACATCAATAAAAACAGCAACGCGGGTCGGGTAGCTAGATGGAGAAATGTAAGTGAGGAAGCTGACCTGCGAAGGGGGAGAGGCAACAGAAAATCCGAGATCGGCAGCGATGGAGAGGGCATCGGACATGCCACCGATGCGTCTGATGGGCTTTTTACCAACCCAGGTTGTCTCGTTGCCCATGGACATGATAATATTTGATTTGATTTACCCAAACGCGCCCTTACTGTTTTTCTTTTTTGAAAAAAAGGTCACTGCTTTGTAACGGAGGCTTCGTGTCGTGGGTGGGTGCCCGGGCCACAGTGTTGTGGGTGGGTGGCAGGTCAAGCACGGCCGTTTGAATTTTTCAAGTAAAGTTTCCTCCGGCGAAAGAATAAAGTGGTAAATTTTAGAATAAAACTAGATAATCGGTCCGTTGCTTCGTAACGAGTCAATTAAACTTTTTTAAATATAAAAAAATGTCATGTTTTCTAGTAATAAAAAAATTAATTATCAATTTAAAATTTAATGCATATATTTAAAATAATAAATTAAATATTTTATGTGTTAATAAATATTAAAAAGAGCTATTAATATTAATTAAAGACTGTCTCTTGAAATTAAAATATATAATATTATATTGTTGAGAGCTTGTTGAATGTTTTATTTAATTATACAGTACTAATTTTCTTACAAGAAGAACTAATCTCAATTCTATAAAAACAAATCATATTCGTTAGACCAAGTCTTTTTTTTAATATATTTAATTTTAATAAAAAAAATGAAATTTTCATTCTATATTATTTATATAATAAAAATTAAAATCAATCAAGATACAAATAATTTGAATGATTTAAAATAATAAAAAAATACATTTATCTTACTAAAATCAATTTATTTTATCTAAAAGTGCTAAAATCTAAATAAACAACTCAAATAACAATAAAAATAAATTTAAATACGCATAAATTTAATAAATATTACAAGCAAAACACAATAAATAAGAAGATATAGGTAAAAGAATGTGCGCTGGAATATTTATAAAAGACTCCTTGTATTGAATTATTATTCAAGAGTTTTCTTAACATATATAAAGACAAAAACTTTATATAATTTTTTTGCCATGTGAAATTTAAACATTTCTTAATCTTTTTATAGGATTAGGATCAAACTCAATCCCTTTTCATATGTTAAGGATTAAACATACCACTTAATTTTTTTTAGAGGTACAAGATTTGCAAACTTTTTCTTACCATTACTTATAAATAAAAATGTATCGAATAACTTAAAAACTTATACTTTTTAAATATTTTAATCGTTATTTATATTTTTTTTATAAATTAGTTGTTAATTTTATTTTGTTTTGTTCAAAATAGCCGAAACATTTCATACTAATTTAAAAAATAAAACAAAACAGAACAATTTTCATTTCATTTTAAATTTTGATTTGTTTCAAATTTTTTAGCTAAATTTTAACTAAAATGTTCTCATTCCATTCCACATGTTCTATTCCAATCTTGAAAAGTCATCAAATCAAATTGAACCTGATTCAATTTAATTAATTAAATCTTTCAAGTATAAAAAAAAAACTCTTTTTCATTACTATTTTCAATAATAATATTGAAAAATATTATTGTTATTTTCATTAACAATGATATTAAATTTTTAAAATTAGATTTATCACTAATATATATGATTTATATTCATGTTATTTTTTCATGTTTATAATATGTAGGAATTTAAGCAAGACAATGAATGCTTTCGATCCTATTAATCCTAATAACATTAATCTAATTTTATATTTAAAATATTTGTTTAAAACATTTTATTTTCATAATATTTTGATATTTTATTTAAGTTGAATTACTTTAAGTTAAAGATTTATTTAATATTAACTATTTAGAAATATTTTAAAATTTAAAATTATATTTTTTTTAGCATTATATTTGTATTGCATAATTTATAATTAATTTATCTTGAATTTAAATTATATTTTTTTAATATATATATAATGGCATGCTAAAATACTCCAAAACTGAAACATTTTATTTCAATTAAAAAAAACAAAACACTTACCAAAATAAAATTAACAATCTTTTTACTTTATCAATATAGTTGAATTAAATACAAATGAAGCACTTAGAAAAATTTTACCAATGATATTTTGTTTTTTGGGGTAATCAAAAATAAAACTAGGGTTGTTAAAAGCAGTTTAAGAGTGAGAATATGATTAAAATTGTTATGGATAATATTTTAAATTTTTTAAAGTGAGGGGTATTTAAAAAGTTAAAAATCAAACTAGTCCTTGAAAGCTATTTTCAAAGTATTTTTACCCATTGGAAGAATTGGATAGACTTTTGTTGAAGTGAATTAGATCATTTTAATGTTACTAAACAATTTAAAATTTATACAAATTGACTAGATTGTTTTACCAAAATAGTCATATTTTTTAGAATTGACAAGTTGTTTCTCTAAATTGATTAGATTGGTGCAATTGTTGGAATTTTTATCATGTTTTGTATGCTTTGTTGTTTTTTTATATTCTTTTGATTCATTTAGGTTTTATAAATGTAAAAATAAATTTCTAAACAAATTAAATGTTATTTGGAAAACCCTAATCACAATATCTTCATCTTTAAAGTTGAAAACCTTTATTGCTACAAGTTACTTGTTCTTGAACTTTATACTCAAGGATAAATTTGTTTTTATCTAAATTTAAAAATTATATTAACCCAAGATATTAAAAAATTTTAACGTATTTAAGAACAAAGACAAAGTGTAAAAAGAAATAAATCATAATGTGTTTAAGGTAATTTTATTTTTTGAAATCACATTTGCATGGCTTTCTAGATCTAGTAATGCTTCTTCTTTTTTTTTGTTAAAAACAACAAGCAAACTCTTGGATTATCCTTTGAAACTTGACAAGTTTCATTCATGTAGTTGTTATTTTTTAATTTTAAAATAAAATTATTTTAAATGAATAATTAGAATGATATTTAAAACAATTATCCAACTATATCATTTTTTCGAAACAAGATTAGAGATAATAGTTTTTTATGGTAATATTTCAAATTAACTTTTGAGTAATTATATATAGATTTAATATGCAAAATTTCCTTAAAAATGTTGCACTTAAATATTCAATGAAAATAAAATATATATTTTTTTAGCGTAAACTTTTATATAGTTTTCATGAATTAATTATTCTTTTATTCTTCCATACAAGGGTATAGAAAATATCAACACATTATTTTTTATTTTATTGTTAAAACTTGATTTTCAAATCATTATAAGTTTTTATTAAAAAAAGATTTCAATAAAAAAATACATGTTTTTGTCAAAATAAAACAACTAGATTTTGCCTATAGAAATATTTTTTTTCATGAATTTAAATTATTAGAATCTTGTGAGTATTTATTTTAATTACCTTATATTATATTTTTATTGAAAAATCATGTTGTTAATAAAAACCACATGTTTTGTCTAGACAAGGAATAAATGCATAAATAGAAAATGAAGATTTTGACTTAAGAATTATTTTTTCTCTTGAATCTAAGTGCTTCAAACTCTTTTTAATATTTATTTTAGTTGTTATATAATTAAATAAAATTATCTTTGAAAATACTTCGATGGCCTTCTCTTTTTTGGTTATCAAGTAAATAAGAAGGTTTATAATTTTTTTCAAACTCAATATTTCTTTAAGCTTATATTTTTTTTTAATTTTCTCATATATTATTTCTTAAATACAATTATTAATTTAAGTGTTTGAGAGTTCTTTGTTCAACGAGAGACTTATTTTTTCAAGAACCATGCTAATTTTTATGTGAAATTTTTTTCACGGCTTCATCAAAATTCATTGCATTTATGTTAAAGCTAAAATTTAAAATAGCTCACTTAAATATATCACATAACTAACAAATCAATAACACAACTTAAATTTAAAATTATATATTGAATAGTTTTTTTTTCTATTTGAATCAACTCCTTATAGACCTATTAAGAATGTAAAAAACAAAATAATTATAGAAAAAATTGATTGGTATAGAAGATTCATTATATACCCTCTCACATATTACTATAGATAGGAACACAAGGTTTTTTTTCCTTCTAGGTGTTGCATGCATACATAAAGAGAGAAAGAGAAGAGAGAAATGGGAGGAAAGGACTACAACGACAACTCACCACCGACACATGTTGTCCTACAAAAAAGACACAACCATGAAGATTATAGCATCATCTGTTATAACCATGAATAGAGCTCAAACGAAGCCTAATGCATTGCTTAAATGCAACATGCCTTCCACGTGTTCTAAAGCATATAACACATGTGCTAATTTTTGGTTTATGGTTTGGTCCATGATCAATAAATAAATTTGTTTTTGATTTTGGTCCCTAGTTCTTCCATAATTTTTTATTTTTTTTATTCTAGCCCTTTATTTTTAGATGACTTTTCAAATTAGTCCTAAATTTTATCTCACCTAAGCCCATACAATGTCCAATTAAGGAGGAAAAAATGAAAGAAAGATGGATGTGATGGATTTCCATACCAAGTTGGTTTATCGTGGTCATTTTATAAACAAAGTTGATCTAATACCGTATTGCCTTTTGATTTTAATCCCTTAATTTCTCACATGATTTTGTGTTTTGATGGTTCATTGTTTAATGATTGAGTATAATCAAGTTAGGTGAGGGTTAAAAAAAGCAACGAATTGTAGTTTTTCTACTTTGATTGGTTTTGAAAGGGATGATTGCGTTATATTTGGGCTAGCTTGGTCAAATAAGCCTAGCCAACTCTAATAACAAGAGGAGAGATAAAAGAAAAGAAAGGAGAAAAAAAAAAGTTAATCAAATCTACAACTGCGACTCTTCGATAATAAACATCATCTTAAAAGAGAGATTCAATTGCGACGATTCCAGTGCCATCCAATAAGGTCATGAATGGAGCTTGAATAAAGCCTCATACACCATTTGAATGTGGTAAGGCTTCCACACATATTGACTAGTGTATTTTTTTTCTTTGTTTGATCCCCAAGCAACTTTTTTTTTATATGGTCCATGATTTTTTAATAACTTTTTTATTATTATTTTGGTTTCATATTATTGAATGACTCTTTAAATTAGTCTAAATCGTCATCCATCCTAAATCCAATTAATGCCTAACCAGGAAAAAAATAAGGGAAGAGAAATGGATGAGACTAATTACTGTATTGGGTTAATTCATTGTAATCATATCATGACTCAAGTTATAAATTTAAAATGTTAACTAGAATTAAATGAGGTTAATCCAATATGATATCGCTTTTTAGTTTCAATCCTTTTTTTTATGGTTTATTGTTTCATAGTTAAGTCTAACAAAGTTAGGTAAAGGTTAAAACCAAAATGAATTATAATATTTTTATATTAAACTAAATAGGTTGATCAGATTGCATTTATGATAATATGGTCAAACAACCATGTTGAGCAAAGTATAATTTAGATAAAGTTAAAATGTGGACAAAGCAAGAGATTATTACTGAAGTTGAAAATTAAAAAAAATATACAAATTATGGGTTTTTATTTTGCGGTTCAATTTTTATTTTTATTTTTTTATAAAAATATATTAATATATTAAATAACATGATGTGTTGTAATATTTTATTATTGTTGTTGTTGTTTATTATTATTAATAATATTTTTTTCATTTATTAACCTGTATGATAATCAATTAGTTATATTGAGCAGACTGATCGAGTTTCAATTGGGCATTTGATATTTTCCATCATCGTTTTAATTGATTTGATCTGGCCTTTTCCTCTATTATCTAAATGATAAAATAGATTCCATGTAACCTTTAGATGATTGACTGATATGGGGGGTTTAACTGTAGTGGTTTCGGAAGATGGCTGAACGGCACCACCTGCCGGATCTTGTATAAGCCTAAAATGACAGATAAATAGATAGCTAACAGTTACAAAAAGCAAAAAATATGGATCCATTCTCATCGAGCAGGCCTGGACACAAAGGAGGCCCTAATCCATCCGCCGAATACTCTTCCCTGCGAAAAATTCAGCAGCAGCAGCTAGGGTTACTCTCCACCTTCCTATATAAACCCCTCGATGCCCCTCTCTCCTCAACTCAGACTTAATCTCCGCGCAGCAATCTCCAGAGTAACATTCTAGGGTCTTACAGTAGCTTGTTCTTCGTTGGGTTTTTAAAATTTCATTAGATTTAATCATGGTTTTTAGGCTCCTTTTGTTTTCATCAAATATAAACCCCTATGAGGAAGCAATCCCATAGATAGGAAGTGCCGTATGACACTTTATCAGCAGCGGATCGCTCACGTACCCACGTTGTCCTTCCACCAATCGCAACCCAACAGAAACGTTTCCTTTCCGGTATTCGTCTTCTCTGGGTCTGCTCGTTGGTCGGGATCTCGTGGACTACCGTGCGTCGTTGTGTGTGTGATTTGGAACGGGTCTCTGAGGGTATTTTTTTAAAAAAGATTATATTGAATTCGGAGTGATCAAGGTCCGATGCCACGTTGCTGGTAGCCAAAATGGCGTTGACCGGCAATGCTATGATTGGACCGAAACAAATTCCATGTTTCGCTTGCTGATAGGAATCTGTGGATCCTATTCTGTTGATCCATGGAGCCGTTTTCGGCGATTACATTTTTCCTACTTATTGTCACTTTTTTTCTTATATATATATATATACACATATATTTTACTTCTCACAATTTATATGTTTTTGCCATTAATTTTAAAAGATAATAGATTTATCGGGCGCAGGTAAAGAATGTTATGGAGCCGATGATGATTGTTTATTTATGTTGGAATTACCGGCTCAATTTCACATTGATGTCAATCTATGCTGGCTGTCTGAGGCTTCATAATACTTAAATTCCTCCCTGCTGAAAATTTTAAATCATTGAAGTAGTTGTCACCGGAATCAAACATCTACAAAGGGCACCGTCTTATGATTATGGAATTGAGATGCTGGCAAAAAACCCCGTAACCTGGTCGTCTACTCGAAACCAAGCTCGACTGGTGAGATGGTAGGCAGAATCAGAAAACAACTGAAAATCATGGGACTTCAGGGCCTTTTAAGAACTAGCAATTGATGGTATGATAAAATACACTGGAAATCTTTAATGCAGAAGCAGAAAATAAACGGGGGATGATAATGCTACATGAAATTTGATTATCTTTTAATGAAGGACTTGGACGAAAATGGCGCTGCCCAGGCCTTGAAAGGAAACTTCCCAATAGGACCTGAAACAAATTTGGCTCACATTGGAGTTGCAATTTATTTTCCTGCAACATCTAAAAGATTGAGCGAGGCTGAGAACTAATTTCCGTTCTTATTCTTTCTCAAGATATCAAATGCCTACAACCTGGACCTTGCGGTCCACAAAAGAATGTATCCTGCTAAGACACTTGTCAAATGGTCTCGGATGTACATCTCTAAGAGAAAATGGCGCTTGATAATGTTAATTGAATTGGACGAGAGGATCACTGGCTCGGGTTGCTCTGATGACTCTCCTTAAGTAGGTGGAAAGAACCTGTTGAGATTGAATGGCAGGGTGTAGAACTCCTCATTTCTGTTATCTCCCCTGAATGTTCTGAACTTTGCCCACCATGGCATTCCTCTGTCTTTCTTTGACCTCTCCACCTCTAATGTGTTGTCGAGAAGCACCGCCACAATCAACCCCACTGTCGCTGGAGATGAGAATATGGCATTCAAAAAAGCATTGAACTGCAACAAGGCCAAATCTATCGTTAAACATTTGACAGTGGCTAAAAATTTACAATGCATAATAAAAGGCAGGAAACAATTCGGATATCATGACGGAAATGCTCGTGTACCCAGATTTTATATGTCAATCTGTAAATGATCCGTGAATATATTTTCTCAAGGATACTCAAGTTTTGCATAAAGCATGCTCACCCATCCAGCATGAGTATGGACGAGGCCGTTGTGTGTCGGATTCCAATATTCATTGAAGAACTGGGGGATAGAAATCCCAAGGAAGAGTGACAGTCCAGTAATAATGAGGTTTCTCATGGAATTCATGTTTGTGAACTGAAGAAATGACAGTCCCACTGAAGCTGAAAACAAGAAATTTGCGATAAGAATAAAACAAGTCCGCTAACAAGACAAAATACAATCAGATAAACATACAAGTGAGACAATGGCATACCAACAAGGCCAAAGAGAACGCAGTACAACGCTGCAAATATTGGGAAGGGTATGGATGCAAACACAGCTCCGAATTTCCCTGAAAGGAAATAAACAATTGAAGGAACCATTTATAGTGACAACCTTTAATTTTAATCAAGAAACCATCAAATCATAGACCAGTATAATTTCAACTTGCAACACAAAAACTGTCTTGAGCTGAATACTGCTCTCAGATTATGATCAGGAGGAGGCTTCATAGGAGTTGACAAAAAAAGAAACTTAAAGTTACGGACTTAATTCCTAAAAGATGATTTGGAAAATGATTTCAAGATTAAGTCGGCTTGACATCTTAGTCTCTCATTAAAACTCCTCATGGATTCAACCAGAAAGGCACAGCACTCTTTTCCACAAGCCATGCCCAAAATATATTCATGCCTCAAAAGGCAATACAAACCTAAGATCGAGAAGAATATCATGAAGCCAGCAGATATTTGAACAACTCTGCGACTTCCAACTCGAGTTAGTCCAAGGAGTCCCACATTTTCTCTGAAAATCATAACCAAGTTTCCTGTCAATTTCCAAGACATGCTAAAACCAACATAAGGATCCAAGGTACTGTTCCAGATGGCTTCTTCAAGTATGTCTTACACAGAAACAGTGGAGCCAGTGCTTGTTCCAAACAGGCCGTCAAGCAATATGCCAATGCCCTGCCAGAGCAACACAAAAATTGTTCAAGTCTCCAATAAAAAAATGACAGTTCCAGCCAGGAAAACAAGTTTGCTGAAAATGTGTTGCAAGATTGTTCATATTGTTGTCAATATTGTTGGTGATACCATTTCCAAGATGCTAGATTGAGCAAGTGAGAAGTTTAGATGGCAGATGATGCAGAGAGAGTAATATTTGTGCCAAATAACTCACTTGCCAGCCAATTCCTCTACTCAATACATATGCAGGAGGTGGAGTAGCAATAGCCAAACGAGATGCTGCCTTGTATGCACCTGTTGACTGCAGCATCAAATTTAAGAATGAGCTTGAATTGTGTCAGGAGACAAGGTCAGTAATGGAACTACATCATTTGATGTACAATTCAATGTTTTTCTACTTCGGTTTAAATTTCAAAATGCACCCGAGCATTTGAAGGTGTGAAGTGACATGATAAAGAACCGAACACAGCAGTCCACATCAAACTATTCGAGAATGCAATATAGGGTAACATAAAGAAGATAATAACATGGCACTTTCAATAAACTAAAGATATACCTCGACCATAGACACAAGAACTGCAGACATCATGGCAAATGAGTGACCCGCTGAAAATGTTGGTGGGCCCCACTGCAGAGGGTACGGGAACTTGAACCTGTGGTAACATAATGCATTAAATTTCAAAACAAGTAAAGATGCAGTAAGTTAGAAGAGTTGAATCTTTAATACCATGGAGCAGTGGATATAAGATTTGCCCTGTCTGTACGGCAACTATTTTGAGTTATTAATCGCTTCTCCCGGTAAGCTCCACTGGCAGTTAAAATGATAGCATATATCCAGACAAATGCAATGCAAATCAACACTGGAAATCGTTCAAATATTGGGAAGTTTCTTGATAGTCTTACGTGCTTCAGATACTGCAATTCCCAGAATCCAAACAATATGAAGGAAGGGAATGATTCATATTGAAAGAAAATGATTCCAGTTCTAAAGGACAACTTACTTGTGACAATCCAACAACCAACAACAGCATTGGGATCCCAATTTCCACACAATTACCCAACTGAAAAATAGCATGGAAAAATCAAAACCATTAATTTTTCCAAAAAAAAATGGCAAAGAAGAAAAGCATGAGAGGAATGAGGTATCTATCTAATATCATAACTACAAGGAACAAAGGTGCATAATGCTATCCTTAATAAGAATAATGTCAGATCTTCCTAGCTGAAATGGAAATGTTGCACAAAAAATCAGGAAAAGTCTTTCAAGACTTCTATTGATCAAGTAAGATTCTATACTCTAAAATTCCAGAATGTTACCCTCATCAATAGGCTCTATAATAACCCAGATGCCAATAGAAAAATATAGCTTCTATGTCATTGAGAAAATGATGAGCTGGATCATGAGAACTACAAAAAGGCAGCTTACAATTGCTATCCATGATAAATTAGAATACTAAATTAGCCTCAAGAAACACAAAAACATCAAAGAGAGACACCTTCTTGGCCAAACCAACCAATGACAACTAAAATAATATATAAAATTTCATCACTATACATACAGCAGGAAATCCTCTTTGAAACAATCCTAAACCAACCAATCCAACCACAGGTGCCATGCCAAGAGGACTGAAAAACCTGCAATTGAGACAAAACAATGGTGAACAAAAGAAATGGTAAATTGGCAGTTCAGTCATCTCAAATTTTCAAATTCTACCGAAGTACCTTGAAAACAAACCCCAAACTTGGCTATAACCCAGGATGATTTGTATGCTAGAGGCTACAATTAAAGCTCCTTGGATGGCTCGCATCGTTTGAATAAATCTCTGCAAACCAATCACATGGGAAGATCTCTTTCAATTACCCTACCAAATAAAGGAGTTATAAGTATAACTTCTGCAAAGCGAATGAAATTGTGGAAGATCTAGGACTTCAACTACTATCAAGGTGACATTCATTTGGGCCCTCGATGCAACATGATTATGATGATTAAATATGAGGCTTGTATCCTTGCTCATTTTCTGGGAACCATTTGTTTTGTGCCTTCGTTTATGAAAAATGACATTTCAAACATATGACATGAGGGATTTGGCAAGGTGACTTCATGTAACAAGGCGGGTTTGCACTAACACATCTTCCTCACAAAAAGGTCAACATTTTTTTGGTGGCTCGATTCCAAAGTTTATTTAGCTAAAGACCCGAGGTAAAAGACAGCATTTAGCTCTCCAGGTTTATCGGTGTAAATACTTCCTAAGATAAGTTCTCCGCATTTCCAAATGCCAACAGCGTAAAAAGTTGATCGATCAACTGCTATTTTTGACATGGATCCCAACAGCTTGCGGACAAAGAACAAGGGGAAGATTGAGGAACTCACTTCATGACCATCTGTAATACGTTGCAAAGAGGTGTCTCTTATAATATAAGCAATAGGAACCACATAAGCATATGACCCTCCCACTACTGCCGGTAACCTCGTACCAAAAAGTGCTTGAAGAAGTGTGTTAATGCCAGCTACAAAGAGCAGAGTCTGTATTACCCGAGCTTTGTCACCCTGGTTGCATGAACAATGATAAAGTTCAAAAAGTCAAAACATAAAGACAGCAGCTCAAGATCTACAACATTGACCAGTACTCCCACCAACCAAATCTTCTAGGTTAATATTCCTTCATGCAGATTACTAAAAGTATCGAGGGAGTAGGTCCATCACGACAAACATCCATTTTTGAAATACCAAGTTCCTAAATCAAGAGTGAATAACAAAAGATGAAAATCAAGCTGAAGGTCGTGTAATGGATAACATGCTTACATCAGTGCCGCCCATTGCCGGAACGAGTACAGAAGGGATCATAACGCTTGTGCCCAGCATTACAATGTAGTTTTGAAATGCTAATATGATGGTTTCAGCTGCAAATGAGAAAGTAAAGAAGACAGCTTAGCACATGAGCATCAAGAGTTTCCATTCAAAAACAGAGATTCAACATCAGTTTTAATGTTTCATGCTTCAGTCAACATTTAAACACACTGCACAATTTTCAGCAAGTATGCCATTGGGTTTTGCTGCGGGACCTGGTTCCATTGCAACCCAAATGAAACTGAAGCATATCCAACATCGAAAAATGAGATTGAATTCCGGCCAACCAACGTTTTAGATGGCTGCAAAAATATCCCATTCAGAACAAAGTATTATTTCAAGATGGATATGCAACTCCAGGTTTCCAAGTTCTTTTCCTAACAAAAACCAAAAAGAACCACTACTGCGTTTTTTCTTTCCATTAAAGACCAGCAGCAGTTACCAATATTAATCACTTGGTTCCAAGGGACCAAAATATTAAATAGTAGCTTTGCTTGCTAATTAACTATTCAATCTAAGGAGTTTCTGGCTAATTGCAAAGAAACCTGTTCACAGCTTCACTTAAGCAACCAAATGCAGTTCTTCCCATATTGGCTTTTTTTTTTTTTGTACATCATCAATGCCGAGGAAAAGCCATAACAATCCCATTGAAAGAGAAAAGCGCGGTTGTTGGATAGCTACGAGAATCATCGGAAACTATATTAAAAAAAAAAAAACACAGAAAGAAGGAAGCTTTGAAACGTCGTCTCATGTATATAGTTTCATCATCACTCATCATCGTTATCATTAAAAAAAATCCGTTTTCTCCACTCCCAAGTGTTTTACTCAAGTTCGTAATGCGGCAGAGAGTTATCTCAACTTGTTTGTATTTGTAGCTAGGCCATAACTTCATGCTACTCCAAGAAGCTCCTGAAACAGAAAAAAGCTAAGAGCACGAAAAACAGAGGGGGGGAGGGCACGTACCCCAAGGAGGGTTAGAGTCTATGCAGTATTCAAGGTCCTGGAGTTGATCCATGGGAGGGTGAACAATAATGTCTGCCATTATCAAAACCAGAACTCAAGACTATAGAGATAAAAGATAAAGAAAGAAGAGAGGAAAAGTAGATGGATGATCAAGAAGAAGAAGTGGAAGGAAGGAAGGAAGAAGGAACTTAGAACAAAGTTAAAGGACAGATATAAAGTGAACAAAAGCTAGCTAAAGTGAAGCAGCAGCAAAATAAAAGTTATAAACCCAAAAACACTAGGCGAGCCCTCAATACGTGTGCACAGTAGTGTGCCTGTGGCGCCTCTCTCCCCAACCCAGCTCAACCCTCTCTTCCCTTTTCTTCTGGAGTCCTACGTAGCTGGCTTTGAGTGAGTTGTGTATTGGTTTTTTGAATGGGTCTTTGTAATTTCAAGTCACCCTTGATTTTCTCCTTTAACTACCAGATAGCCATCCGGGACCCCTCCTTTGCACAACAGTCAAAAACACTTTTACCAGCTGGGTGAAACGGTGTCGTCTTATGTGAGCAGGACAATGATATCCCACCCAGCATTTCCTCCTCTCCTGTACGGTAATGCTACCTTAGGATTTTGTGACGACGGTGGTGGTACCACTGGCCCTCGCCTACTGAGCTTGTCAGAAGTGATTTTCGCGACCCTTCAAATTACAAGGCATCGGTGGGCCTCTCGTCAGGCCTTAAAAAAATACTTGTAAAAATTGTTGTTTCTCGCCTACTGAGTTTGTCAGATGTGATTTTCGCGACCCTTCAAATTACAAGTCATCGGTGGCCCTCTCGTCGGGCCTTAAAAAAACTCGTAAAAATTGGTGTTGTTGTTTTTAAATTTTTTAAATTCACTTTTAATAATATATATATATATATAGTTCTTCAATAATCACTCCTAGAAGATCTTGGGTTTGATTTTAAATTGATTCTTTAATAATTAAAAGTTTGAATCACTTCAAAATTAATAAAAACTTAAAACTAATAAAATAAATTGAAATGCATCCAAGTTACATTGGATATCTATATTAATTAAAAAAATAATGGAGCCTGTGATAATTTATGGACCGACTACACAAACAGCAAATGGGAAAGTACAAAACAAGAAACGGAAGGATGAGAAGAGGGTATAAGACCTGGCGGAAAATGGGAAAGAAGGGTGGCAGGCAGCAGAAATGAAAGCTGGTCTTAATTGTCAACAGGGATGTAGTTGACGTGTATTAAATGACGCCCTGTAACGTTACTTGGCTACCATTACTAAACATCTAGCCTGTAGCCTTCTCTGGTGGGGAATCTGTTCTCATTGAATTTTTTTTCTTTTTTTCTTTTTAATTTTGGGGTGAGAGGGGGGAAGAATATGCGCCGCGCAAGGTAAGTGGCAATATGAAGATTAAGTGGAAGAAGCAGGGGTAGATTGGTCACGAAGAAGGGTTGTGGTAGCGGCTGCCTCTTTAGCTTTCGGTTCGGACCAACATTCTTATGGGTATCCCGCGATCGCGACACGTCCCCAAAATCCGATTCCCTCTCTTGCCAAAAACTTTATTTATTAGTTAAAAAATAACGTTATTCTTTTACAATGTGTTATTTCATTTTCAAACCTCGCAAGATAAGAATCTGCCCCTTTCTCTCGTCACTCGAAAGGGTACCAGTGAGGCCTTTTATCCAATCTCTTTTTTTTCGAAAAGTGAATAAATATGCGGAGTTCTTTATAATTTGAACTCAAAATGTAAGATGAGAGAACAAGTTTCTAGCCGAAGCTCTTTATATCTTCTTTTTTTTTTAATTTGAAACTGGATTCATCAATTAGGTTTTCGTTTTCTTTTCCCCTCCAAAACTCATTTATTCCCTTTTAAATATTAAGAGAAACATTTTATAAGAAATAAGTTACGGAAGGACAAACGGAGCATCCATGAGTTCCGGCACTGTCTTAGTCGTATCCTTCAAATTTGACGGAAACCTAACAGAAACACCTCGTTTCGAAAGGAATATTGTTGCAGGGAGATCCAACCCAAAATTAAGAGCTTAGAGACTATTTCTCAATTAATTTAAAATTTAAAATTTATGGGAGTTCTGTGCTGTTTGGCCTCATTAATACCGCATCAAATTGCAGCATAGATATAATCCTCTGAAGGGTGTTATGAATGCCTACATGCCGAGAATTTACGAGCCTATCAGACCCTTCGCTTTAAATATGCTGCATTCGCCAATCACGTCCAGGGAGCTTTACGAATTTCTGCTCACAAAGGAGTCTTGCCTCCTTATTCTTCCTGGAAAGGCGAAACCAGCAGCATTTTTCCCTTGTAAAAACCATCGTTATATCATCTGAAGAATACTAAACTCCGAGCACTAGTCATCGGTTAACTTTGATAACTTTGATTAATTAGAGCTTCATTTATTCGTAGAAAAATTGTTTTTTTTAGAAAATAAACAATGAAAAAAATAAATTTCTAAAAAGTAAATTATTTTTTAATATTTAATAGTATTATGAAGAATAAATTAAAAAACACTTTTTTATGTTATTAAAAATAAACTAAAAAATAATATATTAATATTTTAGTTTTCTCATGTTTATTAAAATTTATAAATTAAAAAATTAAATGAAAATGAAATTAAAAAAATTATAATTTTATAAATTATCTCAAATAAAATAAATAATAATCAAATCTAAAAAAATAAAGAAATAATAATAATAATAATTAACATTTCATAAAATATTTCAAATAAAATAAATAAGGATAAAAAAAATAAGGATAAAAAAAATAAGGATTAAATTTAATAAATAAAAAATTTTAATAAAAAAATAATAGAAAAAAAAATAAATAACAGTTACAAAAATAAATACTAAAGTTAATATAAAAATAAAATTTTAAAAATAAAATTGAAAAATAAATATTCAAAATAAAATATATATAGCAATAAAAAATGTGATGATTAAATTTGATATAATCAGCAAATAATATTTCTAAATTTTTCATAATTTTCGAAAAGTGTTTTCCACTTAAATTTTATAGGAAAACACTTTTCTAAAAATCAGACCAAATTTTTTTTTCGCTATAAAATATTTTCCGTTGACCAACTTTTCTAACAGCAAACAAACACAAAAAAAATTTGAAAAGTGATTTTCCGGAAACCACTTTCCTAAAGTCTAGCCAAAATTTTCTAAATAAATACTTTTTGTTGACCAGAAAATGTTTTTTTGTTGACCAAAAAATGCTTTTTTATTGACTGAAAAGTGTTTTTCATTGACCAATTTTTCTAATGATAAACAAACACAAAAAAATTTTAAAAATAATTTTCTAGAAACTAGATCACACCCTCAACAAAGAACAAGAAAGAAAAGAATAAAAACCATTACATACTCACAGCATCACCCCCAACGTATCAGGTTCAGGAGGGACTCCATCCTCTTTGATAATGGGCATTCCAACTCATCCCAAAAAGGTAGAAAACACTCTTACACCCCTATTTGCCAGGAAATGATGTAAATACTCTCTTATTTGGCAGAAAGGATAGAAAAGATCCTTGTAATCCTTCTGCACTTGTAATTTCCAGTCCTCCCAGTTTCTGGTCTGTAATTTTCTCTCGATTGGATGGATTGACTCTCTCATCTCTCCCCTCTATATTTGTCAAATAACTAAACGAATCCTAATCCATCCATCCATTCACTTTACCTCATCCATCCCTCCCAACAAACATAGCTTTAGGGTAAGCTCCTACCTTATCATAAGCAGATGCATAATTATAATTGCAGGTTAAACCTATCAATGGGCACGGAAAAAAAAAATGTTTACAACATAGCCAGAAAGTAAGTAGGCAAAGCTGATAAAAATAATAATAAATAAAAAAACTAGATTGAAATCCAAGCTTTCAAAACTGTTGAGCATACCTTCCAGAAGACAGAAATGTTCAATCTTTCACTCCATCTCTTTTTCAGGTCCAATATATATGGTACAACACACTGAAATTAAGATAAGCAAACATCCAACCAATCCACCAAAAGATGGAGTTATCCTCCATGAAACAATCCCCCATAACTGTGATAAGGCAACCTGAAAGACAGGAGAACATGTAGTTAGCAGACAATCATTTTTTACCTGTTGCTCAAATGTAACAAAATAAAAACCGAGTGAAATTCTACGTTCTTGTCTACACCAACGTGTTGAACAACTAGGAGGGGGCATTTTATATTTTGTTTATTAGCTAACGTGACAGATGATTAGTTTGAGTACTAGTATTTCAAGCAAAAATGTTTCCCGCCTTGGATTTGGAACTCTGAATTCAGCATAGCATTTGTATCCTGTTTGCCATGGTGATAGATAGATAGATAGATAGATAGATAGATATAGAGAGAGAGAGAGGAGGTGGGGTTGGGGGGATTTAACTTTTAACAAAACAGTACCTCCATGTACAGGACATTGGCAGCTTTGCTGGTCTTCTCAAGCTGAAGTCCGCGGGCAAAAAACACCTAGAACAGAGCACGAACATATGAAGCCCAGTGCCAAAACAATCAGAAATCTGAGTTGACAAGCTATGCTCTACTCTTGAAATTACAGGACCATTGTTTGAGTGCTAAAAGGCAAGCATGAATACGAGTTAAGAGTTTAACTTGGTACCTCTGCAGAAAAGGACAGAAGACCAAGTATAAGCATAAGAAAAAAATTGTAAAAATTTGGGAGCACGAATTCCTGCAATATGAAAATAGAACTCATTATTTACAAACAGCCAAAGATACAAACATGTATAGCATAAAGCTGAACAGATAAAGCCGCAATTTCTTGCTGTAATGATCTTGTATTGAGCTTGCAAGCTCATGGATGCAACACGTTCAGTTATTAAATGCAGCTACTTCATGCAAATATGCATTTTGATGAAAATTTAAAAATTACAAATGTCAATTCTTTTGAAATAATTAATATTTATTCTATTTTGAATTCGATTCATAGCCAAAACTTGTTAATGCTTCCCTAACACAGGGTAAGAATAATCAACATAAAGGGACGGCGGGTCAAGCATGAATTTGATAAATAGATTTGCTTGGGAAAACCATTTAGAAAGAAAAAGATTAGCTAGGGAAAATGGAGGAATTCTAAGACACTTGTAAATCATTAAGCACTCCCTCAACTAGATGCTAAGAATTTGTGTGACAAAATTATGTCTTTTATTCTTTTCTTTTTGCATGACCTCAAGAGGCGGCTGTGAAGATTTGAAAAATATGCTGTAACGTTTGTCATTACAAGCCATGCATTTCGCTAGATAATTACAGGTTGGTGACCTCTCTAGTCAATATAAAGTAGCACTGGAGAATAATTCGTTTCCTAAATGGCATTCAAGATATACTGGATATTGTTATCCTGTTCACTTTCCATAGGGTTGAGAGTAAGCAGAGTAAATGCATTCATCAGGCTTTGCACATAGCTTGCCGTGGTGGGCTATCACATCAGTGCCTCTACTCAAGAATGGTTCATGATTACAAATCTTCTTAACTACAAAATTCCAACGTGCAACTATCTAGGCTATTGGGTTAGGACTACTTTAAAAGAAATTTCAAGTGCATGTTTCTATAATAATAAACTTCAGTAGCGACCATCAATTAGCAAAAGAGCATATGTTTAATGTGAAAAGGCAATGGCAAAACACCTGCAATGTTACAAGCAGCAAGGTAACGTTGGGGTTTTAGGCTGCAAAGTTCATTGTCAAGGAATACAATGATACAAATAAGCCGGAGGAATTTCAGGATTAAGAATGTCATGTAACATACCTCAAAGGCAAATGCACATATTCCTGTGGCAGGGGTAGCCAGTATGCCAAACGAAAAAACAGTGGCCCTAAAATAGGAATCAAGGAAGATAAAATAGCAAGGTTTAATACAAGAGCAAAGTACATAACTAATTGTGTGGAAAGAAATGAAATTACTATGTAAGAAAAGAGAAACAGCTGGATTAGAGTCGCTGAAGGTAAAACATGAGCATCATCTGAGATCCATAAAACAAGTCAGTAATCTTACAAAGGTTGATCAGATGCCTTTGCACCTGCCTTTACAAGGCAATAGCTGATTCCACCAGTTATTGATGAGAACAAAGCAACCAGCACTGTTAATACACGGTTCCTGCCCATGATGGGTATATAATTTGTTTCCCCAACTCTAAGTAATGCTCCTGTCACAAATTGAACAAGTTAAATAACAGATAAGTCAATAAACAGTGACAAACAATTCTATCAAAAGAGAAGCAATTGAAGGATAAACTAGCAGCCTCATTGCAGAATGCAACTATGTCTAAAACCCACTGCCACATAAAGCTACAAACAAATTTTAAAGGACATGGAATCAAAGAAGAGGGAAGGAATTGTTTTGTTCCCTGTTACATGACCATTTCTTATGCAAGCATTGGAAGAACATTGGAGGTTATCTAATACACCAGCTTCATTAAATGGCCTAAAATGTTGCCATCCATAAAGGCATTAGTATGTCTTTCCTTTATAAAAATGCACATTCAGCATTGGCAGAAATCATAGTTGGGAATGGCCTCACAGATTATTATCCTTCTGCATCAGAAGCATTATGATGTCCTCAGTACTAGGAATGGTCGAAAATAAGTAATAGATGGAGAGACAGAGAGGAGGGGCAGAGAAAAGGTGGTAAAGTGAGAGTTTATGATGCAATACACGTTCCATAGTTCCAGATTGTTCTCCTTTAGGAATACCAAAACCATCTGCATGGGGCATGCAGCAGCAACCTATGCATGAGCAGAGTAGAGCTTAAAATGAAAAGGCAAGGGAATTTACTAACATCATTGAGATTCCTGACAAAATAAAATAGTGAAAATAATTGATTCAGTCCCTAAATATTTAACACATCCATTCTCAGCACAGGACAAGAGGTTTTTGTTAACTCACTTCTCTACCTTGTGTAGTAAGTATCTGTCTAAAAATGAAGAGCACGCCAAAGAAACTGCATGCAAGACCTGCAAAATGAGCAGCAACAAGCTAAGAATTTACCTTGCATTGCACATATAGTTTAATTTTTCTATTGAAAATAATAAGAAAAATGAAGAAATACTGCTATACCTCCAGCATCGACAGTTTTAAACTTCTCATGCAAAATTATTCTTGCCGCAATTGAAGCCATAATTGGAGTTGTGAAGCTTAATACAATAGCCTGGGACAAAGGCAACCTTCGAATGCTGAAAGGACAAAAATAGGTGGCTAGCTAGTAGTTTATGCACAAGTTTAGGACTTTAAGCGCTAAAGAAGAATGTTTTAAAGCACGGGAGAGCAGGCAATGCATTGCTTCTCTAGCAACAAGAAAACATTCAAAAAATTCTCTCTTTTATTAAGCAAATCCGTCATTAACACCTCATGTAGGAAGGTAATTTTGCAGTGAAACATCTATGGTCATCTGATCTTAGCAATTAGATTGCAAGATTAGGAAGAAGAAAGTACTCTGACAATATATCTCATCAAGAAATACAAAATTAACATGACTCAAAGAATTCATTTCTAATGAGCAACAAAAATATGTAGTAAATTACAAAGAGGAGCAAGGACATGAAGTGAAACTTACCAATAAATAAAACTCAACAATGAGAGGCATCCAGTTAAGGCTCTTGAAAACAGGTATTTCCTAGCATATGCTGGTCCAAATATTGGCTGTCCGTTTCCTCTCAGCCACAGACATGATGATATCAGGGTTATTGCACATCTTGCAAATGCAGTCTCAAACAACGGAATTGACTGAGCTGCCATTACAATTTATAATAATGAAGAAAAGAATCATTGAAACTAGAATAAAAATGACAGCTAGCCTAATAAATTTCCATATAGGTGGTATTCTCAAATTGAAAAGCTTTAACAACCACACAACTTCCATTCCTCCAACCTGCCCCAAAATTTGATCCAGGAATCACAAGAAATCACATGTGAAAACTCAAATATATTCATATTGAATGTAACTTGTATACCAACCACAAGTAAACTATGTTCAATGAAAAGTTTACCATGGTTCTGTGACCATATGCTATCTGTGGTCTTGCTGAATTTTAGAAAGTATAGAATAGCTTAAAATTCCCTTCCAAACTCATAAGACACTGAGAGCTCTTCCAGCAGGTTCTTCATCCCACAATCTCATTTCCCAAACGCATTGTTATAGCATCAACCCTCATTGATGACAGTTCAGGATCCAGTTATTACAAATCAAACTAAATACCACATTGCTGCAAAGAAAAAGAAGCGTGTACCCCCAGACAAGTCACAAATAACTAATTTACTGCCATCATATATTCTTGAAACTTTGAACATCCCGTGAGGCTCACCTATGACCCAAAAACAAAATATCATGACTTAAATCTAAAGTTTTAACTTTTAGGTCAGCAAAACTAAATAAATGGATTTCAGATCTAAAACCTCGCTCTCATTTAGTTTAATTTGTAGAACCATCCAGTGTTGATCATTGTATCAAGAATTCTTAAGAAAAATTATTTATCATTAGAAGTTCTCCCATTTATAAGGAATCAAGACCACCATCCACTAGTTGCTTTCCCTAGAAAATTATTACATGTTATTTAATGAAGTAGGTTCCACTTTAAAAGGTACATGTTTTCTTTATGGATAAATCCTTAAAAACTTATATAAACAAGCAGTCTGAATAAAAATCAGATCTAACCATGTAAGGAAAAGAGAAAAAAAAAGATTTTCTTCAAATCTTTTTCTGTGAACAAAGGAATTGGAAGCGTGCTCTAAGAATGGAGGGTCATTCTTACATGTCATACTAAAATTCTTGTGAAAAACACGCTGCCAAAACTTGTTCTATGTCAGAGATAAGATTCGATGTTTTCACAGCAAAAAGTTTTAGAAAACAGTACCAGACAATCCCAAGATATTTGGTTGAACCATACATACACAAGCCCCACGTCATGTCCAATAGAGAAACTGATGTACAATTACTGAAAAACTATTCTCCTTCCATTTTGTCTACTAATTCTCCACTTAGTCACCAATTTTTGACTCCATATAAAATTTCATCGCATTAAAAATGCTCAAAGTATGTTCTTAAAACACAAACTCATGTTCAATTATAAAAGGGTAAATAGGTTACTCACCAGAGAAAAATTCAGAAAGAACTTCCATGACAAAGTAGATGGTTGATGATATGGCCACGCACAATAGACCAGAGTATCTCGATCCACCCCATATCCACAAAACAAACTGTGTTACCGGAAATGTCTCTATTTCAGGTATTTTTGTCCCTTGCTCCTGCAAAGAAATACAAAATAACCATTGTTCACTTCTCTAATTTTTTTTCCCTTTTCATTCATACTTCAAAAACTAACGAAAAGAGCCTACGAAAACAGATGATGAATTACTCCACTATGTCCGAAACACTTTTTTCCACGCATATTTTTTTGTCTAGTGTTTGCACAAAAAAAAGTACTCAATTGTTAATCACAGTGGCCGATGTGTGTCCCAACAATCACTAGCCATTAAAAACACCACTGATTCCCCAATTCATTTCCTGCTGCTCTGTTGATAATATCAGCTTTAAATTTCTTTCTGTCTATCCTTTTTCTTTTACGAGTCAAAAGGCTGGGGTTACTCAACTAATTTCTTGTACTAGCCCTCCTTCAAATATGGGAAAAGTGAAAAATAAAAACTCTTTCATTTTGTTGATAAATGAAAACTGCTCCTTTGCCTAAATGGGCGACCGACAATTAGAATCTGAAACAGCGAAGTTTGAAAGTTTCTGTCAAAATAAACAACACACATCTCCAGCATTCTACTATAACTCCATTTAAATCGTTCTAAATAAAAAATCAAAACACTGAAATCAAATTTCCACAAATCACCAATAAATTAAAGAATGGTTACAAATTGAAAGAACGAGAAGAAATAGAGAGTAAAAATACTCTAGGTTTTCTGCGAGAGTGAGACACGGAGAAGATGTTGATCTTAGGCTTCAAAAGAGGAGTTATCTCCTCTGAGGCCAAGACGGCACCATCGCCACTGATTTCATCGGGAGCCAGTTCTGACGCTGAAGCGTCGCACACGATCAGCTCCACCGCTTCGTGATCTCCGTCGCTGATCTCCGCGGACGCCGCCATCAATTTTAAACCCTGGCTAGAAATCGATGGAGCCAGCGAGAGCAAATAGACAATGGTTTTTCTTCTTCCAGTCGCTTGAATTGAAAGCTGAAAGTGATGCCCAAACGGTCAAGGTGGCGTGCATCGGTGACGCGTCCCTTTGAAACTTCTGAATTAGAATTTTCGGACTTTATAACTAGTTTTATTCATGTATGGCTAAATCAAACGAGTCCCTGAACTTTCGGTCAAACGTAAATTAGTCTACTAACTAAAATCGTTTTTAAAATACTACCTTGAACTTTCGTAATTGTTCCGGTTAGTCCTTATGTCGAGAATCCCCGTCATGGATCCATCAAAATATCTCTTAAATTGAAGTTTATTTTATCCATCTTAAAATGAATATTTAAGAGCAAACTTCTCATGGATGGTTGGTTCTTTAATTTCGCCTTTAAAGATCCTTGACTCCCCTTTATATTCATAACTCCACGAGTTCTTTTAAGTGTTTTGATTTTTCAAATTCTTATCATGAGAAAATAATTCAGTTTCTCTATCTCATGCCTTTCCATCACATCTTTTTCCTATATATGAATTTCATCGTGGATGAAATATCAATTACAATTAATTAATTGAAAATAAATTGTTTTGCCAGTTTACTTGTTCCATATGCCCTTCGAGTAATTTAATTAAACATCTAACCCAACTTAATCAAGTTCTGATTATCATCATTTTCTTTGTTTCTTTTATTAAATTTAATTACACAAATGCCTCTTTTATTGAATTTAATTACATAAATTATACTTTTCAGAACTAATCTAGTTTAAAATTTGAATTTTAAGTTTTCACAAGGTTGTTTAAACCAATTTTTTAAAATTAAAATTACATTATTTCAGAAAAAAAACAAATAGATTATACTTAGATTTTGTCGGGTTGGTCAATTTATCGAGTCAATTAGATGATGCCAAGTTTTTTTTATTATATAATTTTTTCAATTTGATCCAATTTTTTACATTAGGTGAAAGTAAATTTTAAAAGTATAACATGAACAATAAAAGTTTAATTGATATATATATATATATATAACCTAGAAATTAATAATCCCTTTTCCTTTTATTTTACTGGAGGAATCTGCTACATCACAGTGATAAAAAGTGTGGTCAAGCCAAGGTATTGTTTAAACCTCAAATTCATTGGTCCAATGCAACTAGTGACTGGACATTGGATGGTGAAAAGATTCGAAAAGGCTTAAACGAGACTGGAAGGTGAAGAAATATTTTTAATTAGAATTGTTAAAGAACTCTAAAAAATCATGGTCTTCTACAATTTTGAAATGGCAGGATATTAGATTGTAATGATTGAAAACCTATAAAAATAATTTTTTAAAGGAATTTGAAAAAATATAAATTTATTTAGAAATATAATTGTGGTTGTTTTTTAAGATATTTTTATTATAAAATATTTAAATAATTTTTTTATTTTAAAAAATTATTTTTAAGATATCAAGAAAATAACTTACCTTAAAATTAAAAGTTATTTATAAAGCCTTAACTCATGCGGGTGTGTTCATATAAAAGTAACATGGACAATGTGCCATGTCGCGCATAATCTTTAATTAATGGAGAATTAAAGCTCGACGAGATTTGCAAAAGCTTTCCTAATATCGCGCGCATGTGTGTTGTAGTAAACCGACCAACCTCGATTAGAGAAATGTGTATTCAAATATAGTAATTGATCAAATCTCTTTTTTTTTCTGGGACTTATTGGGCTTTGGATATTTTGGACTTATTGGGCCACCAATGTTTCTGGTAGCCCAAAACAATCAAATCGATTTTCAAGACATAAATGCTTCGAGGATGCAAACCTCGAGATTTATAAAGGATATAAGAGAGTGGTTGTGCTTGTTTGTGGTTATAAAAAAGCATGGTAATGGTAAAGATGGTGACCACTCGCTTTTGAAGGTGATTTTTAGCTTACTTGTTTATTTTTATATTTTAAAAATATTTTTAAAAAAATTGAATTTTTTATTTTAAATTAATATTTTTTTAGTTTTTTCAGGTGAAAAAATAAAAAAAATATTTTAATATATCTTTAAAAAATCACTGTCACCACATTTTCAAATATTTATTTATTATTTATTATTTTTAGGTTTTAAGAGAGAAAGAGATGAGTTTCGGGATAGGATTTTAGATTTGGAATTTTAGGGTCTTTTCTTTCATGTTTTTTATTTTCAATTTTTTTATGTTTAATGTTTTAGATCTCTAATAATTAATAAAAAAAATAAAAAAATCATTGTGTTGTGGGGCCATAATGACACGTGGCACGTATTCATTGTAATGTTTGGATGATAGAGTGCCGTAACGCTAACCGCGTTATAACGGGGACAGTAACAAAAAGAAAAGTAGAGGGACCCAAAACAATATGAAAAGTACATGAATCATCAAATAGCGCCGCTTCCAGTTAAGCGCGCTCTATATTCCCTTGGAAGTTTTACACCAAGTTCACTTTCCAGTTCGACGGAAACCAGTGAAAACAGCCGGGGAAGACGAAAAACTTACTTTTCAACATAATGATTCAATGGTTTGGTTGGTGAGGGGCAGAAGTTTTCGAAGCTCTTTTCATGGTATTAGGGTTTTGCTATAGAATAGTGTTGACAGCAGTGGTTAATTTCAAGCAGCAGTAAGCTTAATATGCTTTTAACTTCGCTCTTGAAACTTGCTAGCACAGACAGACACTATATTATCGTGTCCATCGCACCACAGATCTGTGAACTGAAAAAAGTCATAAAGCCTTTGCCAGTCCACATGAAGTTAAGGCTACATGTGCTCGCCGCCTCGTCAAAACATCGCTGTTGGAGACTCGCTGTGGTGGATAGTTTACGAGCAAGATCTAGCAAAAATCCTCTGAGAGAATCTATAGTAAATGGAGATGGTATACCAAACAGCAATAATAGATTTGGTATGCCCGTAAGTATTAATTCCTAGGAGCTTGGACGTGACGTCGCCAGCTGGTTCAAGCACTTGATGGAAGGAATTGCATCCCATGTTTGGGTGGCAGTGTATATTGACTGGAAACATGAGGAAACCCTAAGAAAATCAATCTGATAAAATATTGGTTGGAAACATGAGGAAACCCTAAGAAAATCAATCTGATAAAATATTGGTTGGAAACATGAGAAACCCTAAGAAAATCAATTTGATAAGCGAATGCATTCCTCATTGAGCTCCTTGATTCGGATCACCAAATTACAAAAAGGGAAGTGTTCAAATAGAGTGTTTAGAAGAAACCAAATCATTTTATATTCTAACAGTGAGTTTACCATACCAGGTTCGAGCATCGGAATTGTGATGTATGTAGTCTTTTTTACTGTGTTAATTATTGATTTTTAAAATATTTTTCTTTATTAAAATAATTTTTTTAATTTTTAACATCAACATATTAAAATAATTTAAAATTATATATAAAAAAAATTCAAATGACATGCCCAAACACTACCTATGTTATATTAGTTTATTGTGCTGGTCTAGATACGTAATTATTTGTTTTCTTACTAATAAGCACTTAAACCCAGGGTTCATTTTCATGAAAAAGAAAAACAAATGTTTGTAGATGTGAATTTATATATTGCACGCATGTTGATCATGAGCTTAATCAACTAAAAATTAGAAAATCTTTCTTTTTATAATTATGAAAGGTTTCGTTAAAAAATTATATTATTGGTAGGTTTTAGTGAATGAAATCTCAATTATATTTTCATGGTAGTGTTTATGTATCCTTTATGTTTGAAAAGTATTTGTAAAATAATTTAAAAAATTTATTTTTATTTTTAAATTAATATGTTTTAAATATTTTTAAATTATTTTAATATATTGACATAAAAGATAATCTTTAAAATATACAAGAATATTATTTTAATATATTTAATGAATAAAATATATTTTTATAAATAACTGTAACCATACTTCAGACATCCTTTTCATGCATGGCTTAAAACGTTGCTAAGTTTTTCGAAAGCCAAGGATAGCCATTTCAAATTTTCAATCGAGAGTTGACTGCTCCACGTGATGATTTCATTTGAGTGGTGCTGAACCACTGGGTGCAACGATAACCCGGGCGAGATGCTGATAGAATGATGGGGCCATTTATTACTTCGATCTGAATTGTGATTTGCGTTGTGTTATATCTATCTTGTTTTCATTTTATTTTACACAGTTCATTCGATGTCATTTTATAAGATTTTATAAGGCAGTTTCTCACAGATAGGAATTTTTTTGTTGTTTAGAATTAATTTTAATTCTAATTTTTCAGATTATTTTTATGTATGGGTATTGAAAATAATTTTTAAAAATTAAAAAATATTTTTTTAATATTTTTTTTAAAAAAATACTTTGAACTACAATTACTATCATATTTTTAAGCTATTTATTTGTTAAAAAGTAATTTTAAAAAATTATTTTTTAATTTTTTTATGTTTATTTAACATTAAAAAAGTTGGTTAACGAAAAATATTTTTCAATAAAAAAATGAATTGATTTTCAAAAAACTATTTTCCTTTTATTTTATATGGAAAATACTTTCTAAAAGTTGTGAAAATTTAGAGATATTATATTATTTGCTAATTATATCAAATTTAATCCTTAAATATTTGATTGCTCTGTGT
>SRLM01000403.1:675167-726193 GCA_015708895.1 Populus ilicifolia | reverse complement strand
GAGTAAAACAAATATATATCTCGTCTTGAGCAGCGATCATGACCTCGGAGAGTTGATGGAGATAATTCATATGTTTGTTTTTTTTACTTTAAAAATATTTAAAAAATAAAAAATTATTTATTTAAAATTAATAATTTTTTATATTTCTAAATTATTTTAACATGTGATATTAAAAATATTTTTAAATAATATTTTAATATATTTTTAAATAAAAAATATTTTTTAAAAAAAGCCTCACGGCTAATTCAAAGACATCTTCTGCGATAGCAAAAGGTACTCACTACTCAATAAAGTCACGAAGGTGGAGAACAATTCAACTGGAAAGATTTGAATTTTCAAATATGTTGTGGACTCGAGGGGGAAATACTTCCATGGCAATTTACCGAAATGTCGGCCAGGGAACAGGGGAGGTCCACTTGCTAGTCGGTGCTTGAAGTTGACCAGCCACAGCTGGTTCTGTTTTTGAAGAGCCGGTGAGCTACATAGAGGAGCGGAACCGGGATAGTCGTACGCTTCCATGCCTTACACGTCGACCTAGCACCGACAATTTCGTATCAGAGTGACGTGGAGACGATTTTTGATAAAGAGATCCGTATTCAGTACCTTCTGATTTAAAAACAATTGCATCGCTAAATAGCGTACGCTAAATCGATGGCGCGCACTACGCTGTAGGTTTTGTTTATATATATATATATATATATATAAACAATATATGGTTCATTTAATAGATTTATGAAAAAATCAAATAATCAATAAAAATATAATTTAATTTATTAACATATTAAATTAATTTTTATCAAATCGAATTAGTCTCCTGAATCCACAACTTGAATTATAAGATTTATAATAACCATGTCATCCCTAGAACCTATGATAAAGAATAAAATTAAAAAATATTAATTAAAAATAAAAATATTTGACATGAGTTGACCTCCAAAACTCATGATTTATATTTTAAAATTACGATAACTTTATAAAAAATAAATAAATAAATAATCAAGTCAGCTTATATTGACATGTTAAATCTGCAATTAGGATCACTAGATTAAGATAATCATGTAGAGAAAAATAATAAAACATATTTTTTGATAAATTCATTGTTTAAGGTTAAAAGTTTTTTTTTAAAAAAAACACAGTAAAAAATAAAACATAATAAAATGATCTAAATCTATCTAAATTAATTTGTAAAATATATGATTTGAATCATAAAATCAAAAAAACATCAAAAAAATAAACAAAAATAAATTATGAATTTTGATTCATAATTAGCCCTGTGTTTAAGAATGAATTTGAGAAAATATCAATAAAAAAACAACTTAAGTCGTTTAAGTTAACTTATTAAATTTATAACTCAAGTCATAAGACCGGGATAATCCTATAAAAAAAATCAAAATACATTGAAACGTAGTTCTCAATTAAACTAAAGTTAAGAGGTGGAATTGAAAAAATACCAATTAAAAAAAATCATATTCACATAGTAGCCCGCCAAACTCACGATACATGTTATGAGATCGAATTAATCATCTATAAAGCAAGTTACAATAAATTATGAAGCTCGGTATATAATAAATTAAATATTAAAATATAAAATTAGAAGAATAGATACAAATTTAGAAAAAAAACACAAAAACAAAATAAAAAAACTATTGAAATAAACAATGTTTTTTATGAGGTGATACACAATAAAAGCTTCACCTTTTTTAGCTTGTATCAAATATACTGCTCTTACTTCACCGTGGATTAATAAATTATTTCTATATAAAAAAGTTATGAGCTAACAAAATTTAAATCTCAAGTTACGGGTTCAAATGATAATTTAAACAATACAAGTAAAAAACTCATAAGTAAAAAACAATGAAAAAAAAAAACCATGTCCGAGTCTTTCTTAATTACTAAATAACCCAATGCTAACTTAATAAAATAAAAATCACAAAAAATAAAAAAGAAATCTAGGGAAAAAGAAAAGGAAAGCATTGGATTTTTTTTTAAGAAAAATCAAGAAAATTTAAGTGAACCTCTTAAACCTAGTTTAAATACAACTTGTTGAATCATGGATTAAAATTTAATTAAAAAACTTAAATGTTAACTAATTTAATTTTAAAGGATAAAATCATTAAAACCACAGTAAAAAGAAAATGCTTGCAAAAGCAAAAAAATAAAAAATAAAGATAAAATTTGGGAGAAAAATAGCCAAGAAGGATGAATTTTTTTTAAAAAAAACAAATCAAAAACAAAATGAATAAAACTTTTTAAAAAATGTATCAAATTTAAAAAATTACAAGAAATGAAATTAAAAAATATTTATAATCTATAGATTACTAATAAATTAAAAAATAACAGGAGATGGAATAATTTTTTTTTTCAATTTATTCTATAATAATAATATAATGTTATTATTTTTCAAAAATGAATGCGTGTATTTTGTTTTTCCATTAAAACAAGATTTGAATCTTAGTAGTTATAGTTTGGGGATTATAATCACATAACAAAGAAAATTTATATTTATAGCTAAATTAATTAGTTTTATTACTGAAAAAATAACTTTAAGAAATAAAAATAATTGTATTATTATTATATTTATTAACTGGTATGTTTTCAGCAGGGTAGTGATATATCATAACGTCCGTTAGTTTTTGTAATCAAAGCAGTCAACTGCGCAAATGAATTTAATTATTTTTCTCTTGGAGGAAGATCCTAGTTAAAATAACTTTATTTTAGAAATTGAATTTAAAAAATATCTAATTATAAAAAGTTCATTAATTTTACAATGATGAGGTCCTATCTGTTAAAAAAAGAAAAAAAAATCTCATGGCTGGTTTCAAAACAGAGCTGCCCCTAATTTCTTTCTCTCTGATGGAAAATATTAAATTGATTTTTTAAATTTTTTATCATTAAAATGTAATAATACTGTAAATAAAAAATTATTTTAATATATATATTTTTTAAATATTTATATTACAATTCCTCCCACACAAGTTTATTTATGTTTAGAATTGTGATAACATGATTAAAAATATATTAAAATAATATTTTTTATTTTTTAATATAAATATCTTACGATGATATAAAAATATATAAAACAATTTTAATATAAATAAAAAAATAAAAAATTTTAAAAACACTATTTATATTAAGTTACGTGCAAACAACGACATGGAATGTTAGGTCCAACAAATCAAAACAAGAAAGAAACTATTATATTTATATAAAAAAACACATGATGAATAGATGTCACTATCCGTCACCAAACCCATAAATTCTATCCTGGCGAGCTTTGCAGTCTGAACTTGTTAACGAGAATCTCATTTCTACCCGCAGTACGCTACAGGTCCTGCTTCCTCACTCGGCCACTGCGAGTTTACAAATCACGTCATCTTGGAGGCGTTTATCGTGTTTAGCACATGGCGCGCATTAATCACGAGATTAGGCTGAGAGTGCACGTACTTTTTAGTCAAACAAAGCAGGTTCCAATGGCGTGTTTGAACTTTATTTTAAAAATAATTGAAATTAATATATTTTTAAATTATTTTAATATAATAATTTTAAAAATAAAAAAATATTATTAAAAATAACTACAGTATTATCATAAGCAGAACCCGGAAATTAATCCTCTCCCTTGTATCTGTATTGAAACTCGACCCCGGTTTGAGGCAGCCTTCGCTATTTGTACTGCTTTTTAGGCACGTGATTAGGAGACAGTACGCTGATTGTGAATTTTCAAACATCATAAGTACTGTTGTTTTAGGCACGTGATTAGAACAAATCACATTGAGTTTTCAAACATCGTTATTTCGATGACTTTACGTTCATGAATTGTATATATAGATATATAACATTAATAATTTAAAAAACAATACATTCAAGGCCTGTTATTTTAAATAATTAAGATAGTATTATAAAAACATCAGAAGTGTTTTTTTTTAGATTAACGTTGGTGTCCGGGCCAGCTTTCGCGCACCACGACTAATCCCACGGGCCCTGAAGTTAACGACCATGTAAGCCTCTAGTGGCCATCATATGAGCAACCAAGGACTCGAACCTGAGACCACAGAGGGAGCAAACCCCTTGATCCCAAGTCCTTACCACTTGACCACCACCTAGATGGTTCAGAAGCGTTTTTCTTTCTTCCTGAAGTTGTGGATGGATTACTGAACAGTGCAGTATTGATTTTATTGCATACTGAAAAATTAAAAGACATGATTTATAATTTATATAAATGGAAAATCATCTTTCTCCTGTGTCTCAATGCATGTTTAACATAAAAGGTTTTTCAATATAGTGATTGATTCATGTCTCGGGATGGAATGGAAGATTTTTTTTAAAAAAAAAGTATAAAATCTCAGTTCAAAACTATTATAATGATATATTTATTTTATATTTTTATCTTTATCTTTTAGATCAATTACATGGTTGTCCTCACCGCCTTATCTCTTCTATCTCAAGACACTAGCCGAAAGTTACCCTGTAATGTTGTTTGAGAGAGAAAAATAATATTTATAGTTATACAAAGGATAAATAACACATTTTCCGCTATATTATTCTTTTTTTATGGCATTTACCCCAATACGATTTTTTTTTTAATATAGATTTTACCTTTCGTTGAGGAATTGACATTCCATCTAACCCTTTTAGTTTGAGTTACATGTATTGATCAATCATTCCTTGAATTATTAAAAAATAAAATAAAAAATCTATAAAAGATAAAAGAGAGAGGAAAAAAGAACAGAAAAGAAACACATTTCTTAAATTTTTAGATAATAATCACGCATACTGAATAACTCGACTTCTTCAGTTGATGAAAATTAATAATATTAGATGCTAACAAGAATGTTTAGATAGTAAATAAAAACTTTTTTTTTCTAACAGACCATCGAAGATCGCATATGTAGATTTAAATGTTGTGATTATTGTCTCGGGATAAAAAAGACACAAGTAATAGAAAAATAAATGATATGTCTTCCTGTACTGTATATAATTGCAAGTAAAAGCATGACAATCTAGAGTGGTTCCAGCTTAAACAAGCCGAGAGAAAAAATAAAAATTTCTCATTGATTATTGTTATTGACATATCGCAAACCTCTACTTTGTATATATTGAAGAGTTTTTATAATAAGATAATTTGGTTTAACTTTTTTTTTGTTAATAACAATTGAGTTATTAATTTAAAGGCTATTATTATATTATTGGTATTTATTTTTTATTTTATTTGTTAAAATCTTTGTTTGTCAAGTTTATTCAAGCCGCTAATGCTAATTAAAGCTTTCATGTTGATTACTAATATAAAAAATATCTAAGTCTATTCTATGCTCTTCATGTTTTTTGTTTCACTTAACCTTGATAATTTTTCTCTATTAATTAACCTACCAAACATCTTAACTATTTTATAATCCCTCATTTTATTTTTTATATATTCTAATATAATCTCATGAAGATAATAATTACAGCTAATAAGGAGAAAATAAGTCTTTATTGCTTTAAAAGAATTGAGGTATTATATTATGAGACCAATTAGTGTCTTTTAGTAAAGAAATAAAAGTCTGACTAAAAGATTTTTTTATTATAAGATTTTTTTATTTTAACTTTGTTGTTTTAATCATTCTTTATTTTCTTATAGAATATTTATTTTCCTAATTTGTCTTATGATATTTACATTTCTAACTTAAGATGTGAACCATTTATGCTAAAAATCATCAAAATCATTTTAAATTTGGTTTCAATAAAAGTCTAAATTCTTTTCCATACATTTATAATGATATTTGAGGTCCCTTTTCTATTATTTTTACTTTAGGTTATAAATACTTTATTTATTTCATTAATGATTATACTAAGATAATTTAGGTGTATTTTTTAAACTCTTAGAGTTATGTTATCCATGTTATCCCTTACTTTTATAAAATGATTGTTATACAATTTCATTGGCAACTTCATGTCTTTCAATTGATCTCTTGCTAATTTTTTGAAAGCTTATAACATACTTACTAGATAATATGTGTTTACACATTATAATAGATCATGTCTTTCATTTTAAGAATGGTAATGAATTTGTGAGTTGATCTCTTGCTAATTTCTTTAAAGCTCATAGCATTCTTTACTAGATAATATATGTGCCTACACGCCATAACAGAGTAGTATGAAAAAACTTAAAAATCAATATATTTTAGATATAGCTCGATCATTATGTTTTACTATACATGTCCTTAAACTTTTATAGATTTATATTATTATGATTGTTTTTTTTTCTTATTAATAAGATGTCTACCCATATTATTAATTCCACTTTATTCTTTTTACTCTAAATCTTTATTATAAGATTTTTATATATGCATTTTATATCCATATTCACTATATTTATAGGTATAAGTTTGATCACTGTGCTCTTTGGTATGACTTTTTTGGTTATTTTAGTTTTTAAAAAGGATATAAGTACTTGCATTCTTTTATTAAAAAAAAATACTATAAGTTAACATATATTTATTTTTGTGAATAAATGTCTTATTTTTATAAGGATATATTTCTTGTTCTGTTTTATAAGGAATTAGTAGTAAAGAAGAAGAATATTTATAGTTGGTGGATAGGAGATTATAGATTTCAAGTAAATAAAGAGTTAAACTATTTCGAGTACAAAAAATTGTAAATGAAAACTAAAGAGGATAAGTATGAAATCCACGATAGATTGCTATAAAAAGGTTACACGTAAAAAAATAAAATTGCAATTCATGAGCCTTTACATCTAATTCTCCTTACTCCATTACTCCTTTTGATAATATTATTATGTCATAAAATGATTCTTCTAACATTGAATCTATGATAAGTATTTGTTTTTTTTTATAGATCTATATCATGTATCTTTAGAGTTCACCGACTTGAATGCATGAATTAATGATTAACATAGAAGATATCCCATTTATAATCATAAAAAGCCTAATGTATTTGATTTTGTCCAAATAATATTTTAATATCATTTATCTAATATCTGATTTTATCTCTTCTCGTCACTTGTTTAAGTCTCACTTATATTTTATCTTTTCATTATCCTTTGTGTCTATTTCAAATTATTTTTAATAAGTTCTCATGATATGGTTGAGTTGCCTTTAAAAAAAAAAGGTATTGAGTTGTACATATGTGTTTATGTTAGAGTATAGATCAAATGTGGTGGTTGATAGGTACATTGACAAACTAGTTATTAAATGTTATATTTACACTTATAGGATTAGAGACCTTTATTCCCATGATCAAGATGAACATTACTAGAAACATATTGTTTCTTACAATTAACCTAGATGGGTCATTATAATAAATCATTATGAAAAATATCTTTTTTTATTATGATTTAGATCTAGTAAAAAAGATGTATATAAACTCTTATCCAAAATTTATATGAAACATAAGGTAAATTATACAAGCTAAAGAAGACACTAGATAGATTGAAGCAATCTTTAAGGGTTTGGTTTAGCACGTTGAGCCATTCGATAAAAAAAATATAAATTTAAGCAATACTTGGAAATCACATTTTGTTTTATAAATAAAAATAATTATATTATATTTCATATTGTTTAAGTTAATGACATGATTGTTAAAGGTAGTGAAATAAGTGGTATAAAAAAGTTTCAAACTTATTTGGATAAGGAGTTCAAGATGAGAAACTTGAAAATTATAAAATACTTATTGGCAATAGAAATATATATAGATATTCTAACCAAAACTAGTATCTCTATGTATGAATTTGTAAATACTCATATTAAGATGAATTATAATCTTATTATCTATCTAATTAATAAAAAAAGCACTAAGATTTAGTAGAAAAGTTAATATATCTATCTTATACCAAACTTGACAAATCATATGTAGTGATGTTGTGAGACAATGCATGTATAATTTGAGTAAATAACATGTGAACTTAATGAATGATATTTGGGCTTGCTTGAAACTCTTTCTAGCTAAAAGTGTTATATATTTTTGATATTACCATATAAATATTATGAGGTATCCTTATTCTAGTTTTGTTAAATCTAAATAAAATAAAAATCTATCTCAAGGTATATTTTATATGCCAGAGGCAACTTGGTGATATCATAGAATATAATATCATTGTTTAGTATGAAAATAGAGTATTGTGCCCTTTATCATGTGTTTGTAGGGCTTAATTGTCTTAAAAACTTATTAACTAAACTTAGATAAAAAATAAAAAACTTATTTATGTTTTTTTAAGACAATACAATATGGATCCTTTATACTAAGATGGTGAATCAACTAAGATGATATAATAACCATGTATGTGTAATATTTATGCATCTACTTGATAAAGGAGGGTTAATTTATATTATCTATATATAATTCTCAATTAGTTAGCTAACTTTTAGTTTCTAGAATTTAACTTATCCAATTATTAACTTATCTAATAGTTTTCATGTATAATGTAAAAATACCCTTCATTAATGTAGATAAAACTCATCCAATCTAATTCTATTTTTTAATTGATATAGTGTTTGTTTTAATGCAATTAAACCATTCAATATGAACAATTATTTTGTTTCAACAAGTGTAACAAATGATCATCTTTTCCTTTTAATTATAAAATAGGTTTTTTTTTTTGATATCCTTTTAAAAACTATCTTATATTTTGGTGATTCAACATATAATTGATCAACATGTGGCATTCAAACCAACAAAGTTGGACATAATTCTCAATGGAATAACAAGTTATTAAATGAAAAAACATATTTCTATAATAAATAGGAGTACAGTGGAAAAACATGTCATTGAAATTTTTTTTCATGGTTTATGAAAATAAATAGACATAAATCTATACAACATGTATAACTGTGATATATATGTTATATAGGAAATATGAGATTGGGTATTGGATAAAAAAGAAAAAAGAATATGAGAAAATAGTACAATGATGAAAGAAAGTATTAAATAAGTTTATAATAATCATTTTAAAAAATTTAAGGATATTAAAGTTGTTCAATAATATTTAAGGTTATTATAGTCAATCAACAAATTTTATAGAATTTGAGCTTTTATATAAAATTATGGATTAAAAAAATTTATAATTATAGTGTCTCAAAATTATAAATTACTTTTATTTTGAATTAATTAAGTACTTCGTAAAACATGTTATTTATGAAAGATATAAAGCAATTACATTTCAATAAATATTATTACATTAAAAAAGAAAATAATACTATAGAATTTGTAACGTTGAAGTACACTCATTTATCAAATCATAGAAAATTAATCTTATTATTTTCAATTTAACTAATTTTACCATAATTGTGATAATGAGAAGCGGTCAAGTATAATTAACAATTACTAGTAGTTAATTGATTTCAAAGCTTAGTAATTACTTTATAAATTTAAAAGCCATTATAATTATAGTGTAAAGGACCAAACTTTTCTTGAACCTAACTCACTAGAACTTCCCAGAGGAAGCAACCTCTAGCTTGATTGTTTGCTGCATGCATACGAAAACTAAAAACTAAAACATGGTTTCTAGTGTGTTTGGCCATGTTTTCTAACCGGAGTGAAACATGACAGGAGTTTTTAAAAATTATGATTTTTTTATTTTTAAATTATTTTGATATGTAGGTGTAAAAATAAGATTTATTTTTAAAAAAATTAAATAAAAAAATATTAAGATGATTACTAAAATCTTAAACAATCTCTAAATAATTTCATGGGCGACCACTTTAAATCCTGCGTAATGATACTTTGCTTTGCTTTGGCAATAATTATGTCAAGTGCTTTTTACTTCACACGAGAAGATGATTATGACATGATACTCTTCAGAACCACCAATCTTGGATTGATTAGTGTAATCAACGCCTGCCCCAAAGGTTTTGTCGCTTTTTCACCTGATGGCCTACCGCCAAACTAGTTGATGATCGTATCATCATAAATTAACGACAGTCAATCGTCAAAGCGTACCGGAGATTTTTCACCTGACGCCCTCAGAATTTGAATAGCAAGGCGGAGCGCCGGATTAGAGATGGCGGCACGGAAAAGGACCGGCGAAAAAATAATCAAATCTGCGCCACACACGGAGTCCAGTCCTGGTTGGTGAAAGCTGAATTTTCTTCGGCTAGAATATCCGTCAGGCCTCAACGTTGACAGCACGTGGACATCGAGCGTCCTTCTTCCATCGATAATTTTAGCAAGACTGACAGTTCCAGCGCTATAAAGAAATTGATCGATCCTCCAAGGACCTGTCAGCAAAATCTCCTAACAGAGACAATAGTTTCGGTACCTTAATCGAAACGGCATTCTTTAACATTAATTATAATTTATGCCTAGTAGCCAGATTTTTTTACTTTTATAGCACCGGAACGCTAGACAGAACCAATCTCAAAGAGACAGTGATATTTAGTTTTAAACTCGCGGAATGCCCACGAGCTATGAAATAGCTGTTTAGGAATGTGTTTAAACTGGGGTTAAAAATTAAAATTTTTATTTAAAAGAAAATTTTTATATGTTTTTGAATTATTTTGCTGTTTTAATATTAAAAATAATTTTAATATTTTTAAAAAATAATAATTGTTATGCTTTGGAGCACCTGTACCGAGCTACAAATATGTCAAACATGCCGTTAGAAGTCGTCATCTTTCATTAGATAGTGAGAATCAGAAGTATTCCCAAAGTCCTCCCCATTTCCACATTCAGCACAACGAAAGCAATAAAAACCGTTGCATAAATCACGCTTAGGCAAGAACAAAAGAAGGGGGAGAGAGAGGAGAGAAAGCGAAAGCAATTTATAATCTCATGTGAGACTCACATGCATGTGAGACGTACATAATTCTACACTACACAGATTGGGGACACGACTCAAAGCCACTGCGATCCCTCTTTTCCCATCTCTCCCTCCCTAGCCCCTAGGCCCCCTCTACTCGCTTCAAAAGAATAAAAAGCTCGGCAGGGGAGCTGGGAAACAGGGGAAAGTTGATGGCCATGGAGAAAAAGCAGCAGCACCAATGTTATGGAGCAGGTCCAAAACCCACCTTCAGATTTGCAAAACACTGGGCTGTTCTCTTGGTCTCTATCCTCCCCATCTTGAATACGGGTCTTGCTTTTGATTACGGTGATGCCTTAAAAAAGAGCCTTCTTTACTTCGAATCACAACGTTCCGGTCGCTTACCCTACAACCAGAGAGTAACATGGCGTCACCATTCTGGACTCACTGATGGCTTGGAACAAGGGGTCAGTATCAACATAATTTCATTTTCCCGAGTTCTACTTTTTAGTTTGCTCAAAATAATGACGGATGTTGTCTGTTTAATTCCGTGTAGGTGGATTTGGTCGGAGGATATTATGATGCAGGGGACCATGTAAAATTTGGACTACCAATGGCCTTCACCGTGACAATGCTTTCATGGACTGTAACAGAATTCCAACATCAGATTGGCGTTGCCGGAGAATTGGAACACGCATTAGAAGCAATTAAATGGGGAACTGATTATTTCATCAAGGCACATACTAGCCCGAATGTGCTATGGGCAGAGGTAAGTTACATTGCATCCATTACAGTTCAAGATCGTATTACATTTCTGCTTCCAAAACCATAAAAACTAATATCAATTTCAAACTTAAATTACTCCATAATATATTTTACAGGTGGGTGACGGTGACACCGACCACTATTGCTGGCAACGGCCGGAGGACATGACCACATCACGGCAAGCTTACAGGATCGACGAGAATAAACCCGGGTCAGATCTTGCTGGAGAAACAGCGGCGGCAATGGCGGCGGCATCAATAGTGTTCAAGAAAACAAACCCTCATTACTCTCACCTGCTCTTGCACCATGCCCAACAGGTAAAAATGATAAAATCAAGTCAAATCTTAGTCAATAGATAACTGAGATCCTGTGGGGTTATGCTAACAACTTACAATTGTACACAATTCTTTGTTATAGTGGTTTCTTAATTAGTATTAGGAATGTCACTTTAAACAGTGGACAACATTTGCTTAGTATAATCAATAAGGATTATGCGGTTGAAGATATGTCCATAAAAAATACATTGAGATCCGGACCGAGTCCTCGGTAAGGATTATTAATTATTGCTAGTAAGTGTTTTTTTAAACTATCTTTCTAGTGGGTTTCGTTGACTAATATATATATTCTTTTCTTTTTTTCGGTGTAGTTGTTTGAGTTTGGAGACAAGTACAGAGGCAAATATGACGAAAATATGGGGGTGGTGAAGAGCTACTACGCGTCGGTGAGTGGATACAAAGACGAATTGCTATGGGGAGCCCTGTGGCTGTACAAGGCCACCGACAATGAGAAGTATCTGGAGTACGTCATTAACAATGCTCATTGTTTTGGCGGGACTGGTTGGGCCATGGCAGAATTCAGCTGGGATGTGAAGTATGCTGGCCTTCAAATTATGGCTGCAAAGGTAAAAAGACATCCCATCTCTCTCATATGCTTCAAGTTCAAAATCTTGGGTTTGCTGGTTATTTGGTCAAGGAATATTTTCAAATCTTTATAGGATTTTGCTTATGTCCAGTTTCAAAGATGAAAAGACAGCAATTTACTTTAAGAAATCACGCTTTTACTTTTCTTTTTTCCCTTCCTCCCTGACCCTTCGGTAAAGTTGAGGGATGGAGTGAGCCCTAATTAAGGTACCGGGGTGTCACTGCTAGAGTTGAAAAAAGGATACCCAGAAGCATAAAACCATGTGCAAGTGTTTAAATTTCTGGCAATTTTCAAATCAATCCCTCCATGCAGTGATTCTATGCTGAGTGTCAAAATCACTGCCACTCGGCACAAAACCAGTTGAAAGAGCCTCCTAACATGTGATGATATAGCATCACATGAATTTATCTCGTTGAGACAGAAAAAGGAGATGGATATCAGATGCCATGTGTAGAAGAGCAAAAGACGTAGGCCAGTCTAAACTTTAAGGTAGGCCCTACTTCACAGTTTGTGGGAATGGACACAATTCTTTCATTTAATGGGTGCTAGCCTGTTAGATAAGGCACAGCAGCACAAGTTTGTTTTAATTGAGTAGGCCCACAGATACTGTTGTACCACTTATTGCAGTAAATCTCCGTGTTCATGGAACATTGCTGGATAATTACATGGGATTTCTTTTATTTTTTTTATTTTTGAGAAAATGATTTCCTAATAAATTTCTCTTAGAGGGTAACGACCGCTCTTGTTTAGCTATTCAAGAGCTCATCTGAGGCAGAAATAGCGTCTCCCATCCCTTTTAAGGCCAAATTGAATGACAAACTCATTTAATTTGACCCCAGAAGCTTTCCTCTTTGGTCATATGTTTTTCTTTTCACAACTTCAGGCTCTTGTGAATTTTTTTCATCTCTATAGTCACCTGTTTCCCGATATTTTCAATGGACCCTCGCGCATTTTATCATCAATTAAACCACAGTTATTTTTTGGGTTGTAACTGCAGTTGCTCGTGGAAGAAAAGCACAGGGAACATGGCATCACGTTGGAACAATACCGATCAAAAGCCGAGCACTACCTATGCTCATGCCTTAATAAAAACAACGGTACCAATGTGAATCGTACCCCAGGTGGTCTATTGCACATCCGGCAATGGAACAACATGCAGTATGTCTCAACAGCAGCATTCCTTCTCACTGTATACTCCGATTTCCTTCTAAACTCGAACCAAAAGCTCAAATGCCATGGTGGATCTGTGGATCCCGAAGAGATCCTTGGTTTTGCTAAATCTCAGGTTGATTACATCCTAGGTTCTAACCCAATGAACATGAGTTATTTAGTGGGATACGGCCCTAAATACCCTGCAAGAGTGCACCATAGAGGGGCCTCAATTGTGTCATACAGAGAGAACAAGGGGTTCATTGGGTGCACGCAAGGGTACGACAATTGGTATGGCCGGGAGGAGCCTAACCCAAATGTATTAGTCGGAGCATTGGTCGGAGGACCTGATTGTCAGGATAACTTCACGGACCAGAGAAGCAATTACATGCAGACTGAGGCCTGCACATACAACACAGCACCACTAGTTGGAGTTTTTGCCAAGTTATTACAAATGGAGGGCCAAAAGAGCCGTGATAATCACAATCAGCCTTTGGTAGCTTCCTATTAAGGATAATACTTGGAATATGGTATTGGATTTTCTACAGGGTGCTTTCTAGGCGGATGAACTAAGGTGTCCAAGCCTTGTTCGCGCTGCTACCCCTGGCAAAACGGAAAAAGGAAAGAGGTCATGTTGTATCGTCCTTTCATTTATTTTTTTTTTATAAAAAAATGTTTATAACACCAAGTATAAAGCTCAATGTTGTGGTAATCAACGACGGAGCTATGAGATAGGGAGGGGAGGGGACCAACCTCCGAAGATTTTGGAACTTTTTTATACATTATGGATAATATTGTGAAATAACTTGAAAATTATGACCGTCTACTTTCAAATGTATATGAGATATTAAAAACAATAAATATCACTCAATTTCTGGAGACAATTTCAATTCCCATCAATTCAAAAAACTTCATACTTCTAATGGGTTGGTATCCTATGCCATGACGTGTATGAGCTTAGTTAAAGGCTTGATCTTTCTTCAAATCCTTTATAAAACAAGAGGAATATATGAAAAATAATATGTGAGTAGATATAATATATAAGATATCTGTTAGAGATTTTTTGATACTTAAATTAATGGGTATATGAGAGAAATAATATACTAAAAAATGATGAGAAAATGTAAATGTAAAGAAGTGTTAGAGTATGAGAAAATTGTCTACCTTTTTTTATACCCTAGTAAACTAAAATATTTATAGACTCTTATCATGTTGACTCATTTTAGGACTTGGAGAGTTGCATTAATTGGTGCCGATTATTAGATGTAGAGTCTAATTCTAAATTGATAAAAATATCATTGATAATCAGTGACATGTTTTTAGTTAAAAATAATTATTAGCTAGAAAATATATGCTAATATTGCACAGAACTTTTTATATACAAAGAAAGTAAAACCATTAAAAAAATTGTATGCATGGGATGTGTCGGTGCAATGTTCAAACTTCTCGTAACTCAAGAAACATTCAGGTGTGGGCATAATGAATAGTATGCTCAAAAACAAGGTTACAGGTCGGATAATAAACTACCATTTTAAGCCTTGCCCTAAATGGCATTGTGCTCGGCACACAATTTAGATCCTGGCACAAAATCTTTCCTTTTCTTTGGAAAAAATGTGCATCATTATATTAAAATAATGATATAAATTATATTTTAAAATCTCACTCAACAATTTAAATTATTAAATTAAATAAATTATTTAACATAATATTAGAATCTTGATAATCAAACGATCACTAGTTCAAATCTCACCATCTTCGTTCTCTTTTCTAATTAAAATTTAATTAATAATATAAAATTATATAAGTATATAAAAGTTTTTTCATTTAAAGAAATATAATATAAAATCATATAAATCATATCTTGAAGTCTTATCTAAATAACATATACTATTAAATGAGATGATTTGTTAAAAATCAGTAGTTATATAATGATTTCAATAATAAAGTTATTTTAACTTTATTTTCTAGAAAAATTTGACTTTGAGAGTTTTTTAACCTCAACAAAGCTATTTATGATGAATGATTTTTAATAAAGAACACATTAATATATGTAATTTATAATTATTTAAAATACAAAGCTAATAATTGAGTTTGATCATGATTTATGTATTTATTGCATTTTCTTCATGTCATACAACATCTCTTAATTGTACATTGTGATTATAACCAATTAATTTATAAAAAAATAAATAAATCATGAATTAAAAATTCTTTAACTTACAAGAGTAATATAGTCAAATAAAACTTTTTTTTAAATGTAAATCATACTCAACTTATTTAAAGAGAGTATCCAAATTTATTTTCATATAATTAAGATGTTTCGAGTAAACCAATACTAGTTCTCTTACTCTTTTTTTAGTAGATTTAGAATTTAATTTAATTATCTATATTTTTTATCTTAACTTTTTTTTTAAGAGAATCTATTTATTTTTATGTTTCAAAAATATTTTCCAAAAAGTTAACTTGTTTACTTCAAATTAATTTTTTTATTGTTTTTAAATTGTTTTGATGTGCTGATATCAAAAATTAATTTTTTTAAAATAAAATAATACTATTTTGATATATTTTCAAATAAAAACATTTAAAAAAATTTATATCATAATAGAAAGAACTTGTTTGTTATTGTGAAATAATTGCCTTTTTAAAGTATTTTTTTGCTTATAAATGCATTAAAAAATATTTTTTTAAATTTTATTTTGATATAAGAATATAAAAAATAGAATAAAAATAATTTAAAATAAAAAAGTAATTTTTTCCAAAAACAATACTTTTAAAATATAAACACTCGCTCGAAATCGAGATCGCGTTAATAACTGTTTCTTATCTGGAAGATCTTGTCAACAAAGATCACATTCTGGGACTTAGGCCGACACGCCATTTTTTAGCTGCGACTTCTGAGTTGGACTACTCCTTGAAAGACCTTCCCACGTGGGCTTAGCCATTCTTTTCAGCCTGGCTTTGCTGTCCTTCTCCTTTATTCGAATACGTCTTCTTTTCAAAGAATGGACACTTGATGAAATAACTCTGGGGGTGTTTAGCTGGGTGGATGCTATCATTATTTTATTAAAATTTACTTTATTTTTTAAGATTATTTTGACATATATTTAAAAAATTTTAAAGTTATTATTTTAATATATTTTTAAATAAAAAATCCTTAAATATCCTTTTAAAAGCACGGACCTCGACCCAATGCATCTCAAACCCTTTGGTTTTATTGTTTTTATATCCAACAAACTTTAACTCGAGCAAGCATTGCCATGACCCAAGCAATCAAGCCTTGCAGATCAACTCCAACAAATCTGAAAAGTATGATCTGCAACCTCGAAAAACACTGAAAAGAGAAGTAGATGGAAAGGAAAGGCACCTTCAGAGTGCTGTTCGCTTTTTAATGCCAGCCACTAATGGAGACTCTGGTTGGCCATCAACCTTCATATATGATCTTGCATTACATGTCTGGACATGAGATTTTTAGACAAGTGCATGATACAAGTGTCTTTTTGTGAGTTACCAGAAGGGTGATTTTTATATCTACAAGCCATCTATGATCTTCTGTATGCAAGTTCAAGTAAAAATAACAACTAAGATTTCGGTTAAATGCCATGTTTTACTGAGGAAAAAATGGGTATTCGATAAACTCAAATTTAACAGGTCTCCAAAATTCATAAACATACAAAAATTTATTGTTTTAAGCAATAATGCATGAGTTGAATCATTCATGGGTTTTTTTGAAGAAGAGACCAACATCATAAGCTTAATCCGAGAGAAAAGCCTGACTCCAGGTTTAAATTAAAGGAATAATCCATCAAAGTATATGTTTAACAGCCTAAATTTAATATGTTTAAAAAACCGATAGAGTAATAAAATCTCATGGTCTCACGTAAATATGCATGAGCTTAATTATATATGGAGCTTAGCCATGATAGACTCGACCTGATGAAAGAGCTTAACACCATGAATCTAATTTTTAAAGCCTTACGTAGGCTTTTAGGATTTTTTATCGTATTAGTTACCTTGATTTATCTTGATTAATAAAAATATATCAAATTATTAAAATTACAAAATTAATTTATTATCCATTACATAATAAATCTTGTTTTTAAACTAGCTGAACATTTTAATACCGCGGGAGACAGACGACGTGAACAAAACATGAAAAGTAGACATGTGAGCATCCATGTCATTAGAAGGCAATGCCAGCTCGATTACTTTTAACTTCATTTGGTAAGAGACAAAAACATAAAATTGGATTGTAAATTCTAAAAGGTGGTTTGCTGTCATTTTCTGTTCTATTTGGTAAGAGACAAAAACAATTTACACCCAAATTCTCTTTCTATTTTCAAATTTAATTTTTAAAATAAAAAAATTAAAAACAATCCGAGATGACTTCTTAAATGTTTTGTAAGCGAGATACACGTGCGTGCGTGCGTGCGTGTAAACTGTCTGGTTACATTCAGATTTCTCCTTTTGTCAATAAAAGCTTTTAAAAAGTTAAATGCTTGGAGGTGTACTTGTGTCACATATTAAACCCATCTTATAGGTTGACTCAATTAAAGAGCTAAGTTTCGGATTAATTAAGATTAACATAGATTAATTAGGATTAATTTAAAAACATATAAATTTAAAATTTTAATACCCCTTATGATTTCGAAACAATGCACGTAAAGATTAAGAAATAATCTATCCGATCATTGATTGTAAAAAATATATAAAACTAAGTATTCATAACTAAATATTATATTTTATAAAGTTATTATATATATATATATATATTAAGTCTCACTTAAACTACGCTGGGGTCACTCAAATTTCATGCCATGCCAGCAAATCAATCGAGCTTAACACTTCAATTATAAACCCGGGTTTGATCCATATAAAACCTGGTTAAAACCTCTAGCTAATTAAAACTCGGTCACCGTGACTACCTGCGCCAGCGTTTTTTCAGATCACGGAACTAAAAATGGACGGCACTTGTTTTGGAAAGTCAAGGGGAGAAAGGTGAGCGAGATAATCACCACGCCATCCTTGTGTTATTGATGGGTTCATCATTTGTAAAAAAGGTGCCGAATTTCCCGTCCTTGAACCGGGGAAGAAACCAAAAAAGCTTTTGCGATGGGACCCTGGCCTGGATGAGTTTTCAAATTTCAAGCTACCTCACCAGTGGTGGCAGGCCATATCATCTTGTACTCTACATGGGTTCTAGCCATAGCTTGCTACGTTATAATCTCCACATTATTGATGGCTGTAATGAAATGTAATTGTAGCCGTGTAATAGCTTATGGGCCCTACGTTCAGCCAACTTCCAACCACATCCTCCGCCTCCTCCTCCTTCTTCCATCTTCCTGTTGCCCTTATTATTATTATATTTGGAAAACAGAAAGCAGAGAGTAAGTTAAAAGGAAGTGATGGTCGGTTTTGAATGCTAGAAACAAAATAAAATCAGTGGCGGGGTAAGGATTTTTTTTAAAAATAAATTTTAAATATTTGATATTATATAACTATGTATTAAATATAGAGAAATTAATTTAAAATTTATGTGATAACTCATATCAAGTAAAATTAATTTAAAAATATTTTTAAAATAAAAAGTTATATTATAATTATTTTTTTAAGTTTTTATATTTTAAAATTACTTAATGATGATTTCATTAAAGATATTATTTTTTAATATATACAATGAAATTTTATTTATCTATTTTTAAATGTTTTAGGGATTAGTAAAATTTTTGGTAATAATTATTTTTTAATATTTTGTTTTATATAAGTGAGTTAAATATAAATATTAATAATTTTTTTTTAATTTTTTTATTGTATCCCTAATTTTTTAGTTATTTAATACTTCATTTTTAATCACTAGTATGTTAATTACCATTATTTTTCATATAAAATTCATATTAATTCATTAAAAATCATTTTATGCATGTAATATTATTTATAAATATATTAATTTCACATATTCATATATTATCATATTATTAAAAAATAAAAATAAAATTAAAAAATAAAATAAATAAAAAAAATAAAACTTGCATAAAATAATAGGTATAAAGCATAAAAAGTTACTTATTTAATAAAAAATATAAAAGAAAAAGATGTGGAAAAAATAATTAAAAAAGAAGAAGAAGAAGAAAAGCTTGTTACATTATTATATTAAAATTTTAATATAAAAAATATAAAAATATAAAAATATAAAAAAATTAAGGGGGCAATTTAATTTTCATTGTGGCTCCGCCACTGAATAAAACTATAATCAAATTTTATTATTTTCCCTCTAAGCATTAAGAAGGGACTTGCCCCCATTCCATAGAAATGGCTTATAAGAATATTAATGGAGTTATCATCAGCTGTCCTTGGGAACAATGGTCAGGAATCAGGATGGGTTTCGCTTTCTTTCCACGTAATTGGATTGGATTCGAATCCTCATTCATGGCTTCTCCATGCTACCCTCTTTTGATCGAAATGAACTGAACAAGCATGTTACCGGCCGGATAACAGTCACGGAAAGGGGAGAGAGAGATGAATTTCTGTTCGTTCTCTTTGTTGAGGAATGATCAGATGGACCTAGCTAGAGCTGCTCTTTCTCAACTGAACGAGAAAACCATCCATTGACAGAGGGAGCATGAGCCCCGTATAACTTCTCTTGATTTGGTTGGGTACAAAGCAGAGGTTGCTGGGAGATTCAGCCACCATGACTCCATATCTTGAGCTTGCAATGTGGTCACTCAACCTCTTGTGGTGGTCGAATTGGCACATAACACCAACACTAACCTCTGGTTGCTGACGACTGTTCAGAAGAAAGGGAACGGAATGAAAAGTTTGGTCGATTCATTGCTAAGATTTCTACCCTAAACGTCCCTATAAACTTATATTCGATGTGGTTTCTTGTCGTAAATCAGATCTTGCATCTCTCAACGTTGCTCAAAAGACAATCTCGTTTCTGACTTGAATGGCTTCATTAATCGCTCCTTAAGATAAGACCAAAAGGTCATGATATACAAGAAAAAACCCAGACGTTTCTCCAAACCCCGAGATCAAGGACAAATCAGCGATGGGGCTCACGATAGCGATCTTTTTGAGAAAATAATTGAGGAATGCATCTTACCAAAACACAAAATCACAGAGTTTGAGCCCTACCATCCTCAACAATTCTCTCAAAGTAAGTGTTCTCACATGGTCATCTTACCTGCTATCACCGAGCCATTTCAGTGTTTGACATTAAACTTTAAAAATGTTTTTAAAATTTTTAATTTTTTTTAATGTTTTCAGAAGTCAAAAACAATTTTTAATATATTTTAAAATAAAAAATATTTTAAAATACTATACTTTCGCATTAAAAAGCAGCGTTTCTCCTCCATTGCATCATGAACATAAAAACAAAAGAGTGTTTTGTCTAATTCTGCATTATTTCTCTTGCTCGAGCATGGAACATTATAACCTCACTTGATTAATCCGAAGCCGCCTTGCGATCATTGCCGAAAGAAATCAAAGAATTGTGGGGACGCCACAGATATTCATTCTACGTAACGGTAACATTCGTGCTTCCTGGGGAATAAAAATAACAACTCATGTTCTTAGTTCTTATGTAACAAATGTTTTGAGAATATATTATAATAGAATAAAAATCATGTAATTTTTTATTCGGATGGTTTAAAAAATATTTATAATTTTTTTTTTATACTTTATACTTTATTGTTTTGTTTAAGAGATCAAAAGTTTTCTTTTAAAAAAATAATTTAATAAAAAAATTTTCTTACATTAATATTTATAAAAATTACCATTACACATTATTAATATTAATGAAATAAATAGTAGAGCTATAGATTACCCTTATATGTCATTAATATTAATGAACAAACAATAAAATTATAAAAGATTTTTATATCTTATTTTGGATAGAATATTTAATGTTAAGGTGAATGTCTCAATCGTATCATTAATATCAATTGAAATATAACTACTTCAAGGATTTGTTATACAACTAGAATTGTAGAGAAATATAACTAATTTTTAAAAGGATTTTTTATATACCTAAAAAGTATAGGGAAATGATTATTTTATGGTTTGATATTTAGTTAAACTTAATGTAAACTTGAAAGATTTGGGTTTGATATTTTATGAGACTTACTCACTCTTGGACTCAAAATATAATTGAATCCAACAAAGTTTGGTATAATAAAATACTAGACTCACATATATTTAAGCTATGTATTTAGCTGAGTTTAAAAAAATTATGTTTAACATCCTGTCAAACTCACTTGAATTTAACTTATATTTTATTAAATTCATATGTATTTGTCAAACTCACTTGAATTTAACTTATATTTTATTAAACTCATATGTATTTGAGTTCGATGTATAATTGAATATAAGACGGTTGAGTCTGAAATATTATCAAACCCATAAACACTTTAGCTTAGCATGTGATTGAGTTTAAGAGTGTGAGGTCTAAAAATAGAACTAGATTTTGATTATTTAAGTTTATCATTCTATTAAAATTATAGAGGTTAAAGTTATTATTTTTTTATTATTAATATAAATATTTAGACTAACTTATATATATCTTAATTAATTTTAAAAATCTTAAATAGGTAATCTCTAGAAAATTACTTATGATGAACTAAGTTGCATTTCTTAAGATTTTTTAGATCATTATCTTGTGTTAATGAGTTACTGATAAAATATATCAATAAATCACTAGGAGACCACTTGACCTGACCTGACTTTAAAAAAAGATGGTTTAAACGATACAAAACAAAGGTTTTAGACGACGTTTGAAATCTCATAATAACGATGTGATGAGAAGATATACGAAGCAAAATTAGAATGCAGGGATTGTCACTCCCAAAGTTAGCGAGTTGTGGCTGTAGGGACCTGAACCCCAAGATGATGATAAGTCCAAACAACAAACAATTACAAGCCACTCTTCACCATTAGAAAAAAAGGGCGACCACTTCCTTCCTCTAATGTCCAGCCCTTGACATATTTATATTCCCTACCATCCTTGAACTCATTCAACAATTCTCTTACGAGTACTACAGAAATAAATACAGAGTCCCTAATGCACCACCATTCTGTTCTTCATCTGTAAAGTTGAGGTCTACATAACACCGATCTTTACTCTCTGTTTCCGTCTCTCTCTTCAATAATGGTAACGGCTTGCCCGAACATCTCTACTTTGATACTACATGTTTCATCGGTAATATCTTATTTCTCTTACCATCTCTCAACTATAACAGGTTTTAGCAACAAGCCACGGTGGGGAAGATGGTGCGCAAGCTGATTCTGCAGTAGACTTTCGGGGAAATCCTGTGGACAAGTCCAGAACTGGAGGATGGCTTGCTGCGGGGCTCATTTTGGGTGCTTCCCATCAACAAGAGCATGTGTGCTACAAAGTACATGTATTGAAGCACTTTGTTAATCTCCACCTTAATTTGTTTTGCAGGGACCGAGCTTTCAGAGAGAATATGCGTCATGGGCATATCAATGAATTTAGTGACATACCTAGTAGGAGAGCTGCATCTTACATCGGCAAAATCTGCAAACATAGTCACCAATTTCATGGGTGCTCTCAACCTTCTCGGCCTCCTAGGAGGTTTCTTGGCAGATGCTAAGTTTGGTCGGTACTTGACAGTTGCTATCTTCGCATCCATAGCTGCTCTGGTAAGCTTCTGACTAAAATATTGCATGCCTACATGTCACTAGCTTAAAGAGGATAAAATCTCTGAGAATATATGTTGCTCTAGTAACGACGTGCCATGAGAGCTGGAAATCGGCTATTGCGTTGAACTTTGATACCCTTTCGGTTCCAGCTAAGAAAACCGGCAGCATATAATTTAATCATTGAGCCGAACATTGATGAAGGTGTCAAAAACATCGACCTAAAAATCAAAGGAACTAGGCCTACCACAATCTGCGCACAGTTATCTCTAATTTCAGGCCACACTGCTAATTCCTTATCATATGCACCAGGGGCTCAGTCTATTAACCATGGCCACAACCATTCCTACCATGAGACCCCCACAGTGCGATGACTACAGGAGAAAGCATCATCAGTGTATCGAGGCCAGTGGAAATCAACTGGCTCTGCTATATGCAGCACTTTATACCACAGCACTTGGTGGTGGTGGGATTAAGTCTAATGTCTCAGGTTTTGGATCTGATCAGTTCGATCCAACAGATCCCAAGGAGGAGAAGGCGATGCATTTCTTCTTCAATAGGTTCTATTTTTGCATTAGCATCGGGTCATTGTTTGCGGTTATAGTGCTTGTATACATACAAGATAACGTGGGAAGAGGGTGGGGATATGGTATTTCAGCGGGGACGATGGTGATCGCAGTAGCAGTATTGCTCTGTGGGACACCGTGGTACCGTTTCAAGAAGCCTCGAGGTAGCCCATTAACTACCATATGGAGGGTATCACTCTTGGCATGGAAGAAGAGGAAGCACCCTTATCCTTCCCATCCCAGCCTTCTGAATGATTATGACAGTGCCAAAGTTCCCCACACAGAGAAATTCAAGTAAGTTTTGACTTGGCAAAACAATTACTACAGAAACAATTATTTATTGGCTTATTCTCAGGCCCTTAAGGAAATTTTCCTTCTTATATCCCAGAATTCAATCATCATTACTGTCACTACTGATATAAGTTTGCTCATCTGTTATTCATCAGGTATCTTGACAAGGCTGCAATCATGGATCCCACCTCCAGCGCACAAAAAAATGACCCATGGATAGCATCGACTGTTATGGAAGTCGAAGAAGTGAAGATGGTACTAAAGCTCATCCCAATTTGGTCCACATGTATCCTCTTTTGGACAGTCTACTCTCAAATGACTACTTTCACCATTGAACAAGCTACCTTCATGAACAGAAAAGTTGGCTCCCTGGTTATTCCTTCAGGTTCATACTCCACCTTTCTCTTCATCACCATTCTCCTCTTTACATCCCTAAATGAAAGATTCTTCGTTCCCCTGGCTCGAAAGCTCACCCGCAATGCACAAGGACTGACATGCCTTCAAAGGATTGGAATTGGACTCTTTCTTTCAATACTAGCTATGGTGGCTGCTGCTCTCATTGAGAAAGAAAGAAGGGAAACCGTAATTCAACAAAATACAAGGATAAGTGCCTTTTGGCTGGTCCCTCAATATTTCCTAGTGGGTGCCGGGGAGGCTTTCGTTTATGTTGGACAACTTGAGTTTTTCATCAGAGAGGCACCAGAAAGGATGAAATCAATGAGCACCGGGCTTTTCCTTAGCAGCATCTCAATGGGTTTCTTTGTTAGCAGTTTGTTGGTGTCTTTAGTTGACAAAGCTACCAAGAAAATCTGGCTCAGGAGCAACTTGAATAAAGGGAGGTTAAATAACTTCTATTGGATGCTTGCAGTGCTAGGACTGTTGAACCTATTCATTTTCCTAGTTTTTGCAAGGGGGCATCAGTACAAAGTCCAGCAGTATATCAAGCCCAAGAACTCTGAAGAGAAAGAGCTTAAAACTGCAAATGATTTGACTATTTTAGAGATGGTGAAGGAGGAGGAAATGATTTAACTGTCATAAACATACAAGAGGAAAGCAACATTGATGAGAAGGAAGGACCGTAGTCTACATGCTCTCCGAGGCCTTCCTGATGTTCTGAAATTTCTTTACACAGCCTTTAAAAACACAATTATAGAGTGCTGGTTTATGCTCAATTTTCAGACATTGAAAATTGAGCTACTTTAGATGTGATGTTGGGTGTCCATTCATTGTATGATTTAAGACACGATTCTCAGATTCATGTATTAAAAACCAAGTACTTTTTTAAAATCATTGGTTAAATTACAAAGCTTGTAGATGCAAATGATGTTGCTAATTTTGAAGAATTACATTTAAAACAATGACCTATGAGCCGAAGCAATTGCAAGGATTTAAGACTTTATTTTTCTGACAAAATGCAACTGAAGACTTAATACGAGCTTATACTAAAACCTGCTGGAGCATTCCCATGGCTGTAGGAGCATTCCATTGGATGACAGTCCAACTGCACTTGTGAAGACGCAATGCCTCTAAGGTACGCCTGTGAAGTCTCCTAGTTCCTGGAATGCCCCTCACCAAAGTTATATACAGGTGCGGACTCCATGCAATTGGAACTTGGGCTTTGAAAGCTTTGAATGCATTCACGTTTTCTCTTTTTTACCTGCATTGTACGCTAAAACTTCTTAGCAATGTTATTTTTCATATGGAATGAAATGCTGAAGAGACAGAAACTTTAAGAAGAGATGACTCCACCAAGTAAATGAATGGAAATACAGAAAATGCATTCAAAAGGAGTAAAGAACATGAAATCTTGTTTGATATATTATATGAAAGGCACACTAATGACAACTGACTGGTACTGAGTATAGAAGGCAGAAGAAACCTGTTCTCTAATGAAATGTCTCGAGAGATACCAAACATGCCCGCATTCTGTCTTACTTTATCAGTAAATATCAAGAAATCGAATCGGTAAGACTATTTAAAACCCTAGAAATTTAAGGATGTCCCAGCTCTTACTCAACAACATTGTGAAAAATCAGGGGAAAACCCCAAAACTCGATAAACCTCCAGCTGATACACAAAAACGTCACGTATAGTACCTTCCCCACATTAGTTTTCCCCTTGTTAAATATCTGATTCAGATGAACAAAGCATCCTCTATTCAAGGTACACAGAAAGAATCCAAACAGTAGGCGAGCAAATTTTATCAATGGAATCGCAGTATTAGCACAAAAAGAATTACAAAGGGCCCAAACAAGCTACAAAGTTAATACCATGATAACGAACCGGGTCCAAAACAAAGAGTGCAAGAAATACTATACCAAGACAGCCCACTACGACATAGTAAAGCTCAATCAGCAGAGTGCAACTTAATTAGAGAACTCAAGAAATCTGTGGCATTGCATCGAACAGTTAGCGTGCTAACTTGGAACGAGCTAGAGGCCTTTGTTTGTTTAAAATTGACCAATCCCACTTCAAACTTTCCATTGCAAGTTTAATTGGATGCAAATCGAATGAAAATGATGGCTAAAACATATCTAAGTAATTTAAACAGCAAGATAGCTAGTTTACCACGATCGTCAATTGAGAGAAATAACTGACCAGTAATTCCGTCCCCCGGAAGACGCTGTTCGTGTTTCGCTGTGAAATTTGCTGCGGCAGCTATTCAGTAGACGTTCATTTTCTTGTGGTGGCTCCTGGGCATGAGTTACCAAGCCCATCATAAAATGCAGGATGAAATAGGCCCACCTCTTTCAAGCTCATAAGTCTCGAAATTTAGAAGGTCCACAAGAAGATTTATTACTACAGAACTAACTGCGTAGACAGAAACGATTTACACCCTCAAATAACAGAAATAAAACACAGGGACACTCAGATAGAAGATTTTGAAAATCTTATGCCCCTAAATCACAAGCTCAACCAAAAACAAAGGATTACTTCAATTGTTTCTTGTAATAGAGGGACTAATTGGCTAGTTTTGAACCCGAAAAGGAAATTCTATATGAACGCAGAAGGAATAACAAAAGACAGGTGGTTCCTGATAGAAGTAAATTCGAACAAAAATGAATAGAAATCTCATGTCAGTTGCTAGAAAAGCTTTAACAAAAGCTCACAATCCCGCCACCAATAAAAAACTGTTTGTTGCAGGTCTGTCTCCGTCACCCATGTATTATTTTTGCTAGACTATCTTTTGTGTGTGTGTGTGAGAGAGAGAGAAAGAGAGAGAGAGTGTGTTGAGATTTGCCCTTACTTTCAGAGGTTTTTGTGTTTTCAAGGTTTATCATGGTCAGTTGACGAGAAGTCATTGAAAGATGCTTTCTCTTCCTTTGGAGATGTCACTGAAGGTACTAGTACTTTGCAAAATTATTATGCCATCCATTTGTTTGATGAATTGTCTTAGTGAACATTTCAATCCCCTTCCTTTGTCAAATTTAATCTAACCTAATCTGTGGTGATCTCGAATTCATTGGGATGGTCGTGGTTCAGTGAATATATTGTATGATAGAGACAGTGGTAGATCAAGAGGGTTTGGTTTTGTTAGTTTCTGTAAAGAAGATGAGGCTGTATCTGCGAAAGATGCAATGGATGGAAAGGTGAGCATGGATCTTCGTGCTTTCTTTTCATTTTTTGTGTTAGTGGTCGAAGTGCTTCCAAGAATGAAAGAAAATAATTTCATTGCAGGCATTGTTAGGTCGTCCATTGAGAATTAGCTATGCTCTTGAAAGAGTTCGAGGCGGACCCGTCGTTGTGCCTCGCCTTCCAAACGGAGGAGATGAGGGCTACAATGGCAATGCTTGAGACTCGTCAGAATCGATTGAACATGACGAAAGGAGATCAAAGTGCAGCTTTGATCCCCTTAGTGATAATTTACGAAATTTATTTGGATGAATGTGGTAACAGGCACATCGTTTTGGTTTTGTGCGGCAAGCAAATTTATTTTCTTTTTTTGATTTATAGCTGATTTTTATTTTTATTTTTCCTTATATGTATGTATGTGTGTGTATATATATATATATATATATAGAATTTTAAATCAGTGAAAAAATCGAATGATCCTGTCATTACTGTTGATTTTATCGATTTTACCTTATTTTTTAATGAAAAAGGTAGGTATGAAAAGTATACGGAATAAAACTAGGTTTATAAATGTGGCTGTTTAACAATCTTTGAATTGTGTTAAATGTTAAGTATTTTTTTTTGGTTTAAAAATATATTAAAATAATATTTTTTTAAAATTTATTTTTTATATATTAGCATATTAAAATAATAAAATAATATAATTTTTATTTTATTTTTTAAAAAACATGGTTAAATCGTAATATTAAACAGGTGTGTGTCTATATATATATATATATCATTGAATTATACATGTTAAGGATTATTCCAAAGACAAATAAACAATATTTTGATGTTAAAACATGACAGTTAAACAATGGATATGATGATTTTTGCTCTGGTCAACTGCTAATCTTAATAAAAACAAGTATGTCTGATCATGAAGGGATATCTGGTCAGGTTTTTATTTTGATTTAGAGGTTATTAATTTAAGTTTTATAAATTTTAAAATTTATAAAATTAATGAAAATACATGTAAATTAATTAAATATCAATGTTATTAAAAATTATATATATGTTTTGGACCTCAAATCTTGTTGTCTTGATACATCCATGCAATAAATAAATAAATAAGAAAAAATAAAAAAACTAAAAACTAAAATAAATCCATAGGGCACCATAAAACCTACTTGGCAGGCTAAATAAAAATTGAAAAAATTATGCTTGGTTTATATATTATGTTTTAAATTGGTACTTTGAAATTAATTGCAATAAAATAGACAATAATCACCCTGGTGATCCACGAGAATAAACACATGAAGCAATATTTTAAATGATTACGTATAGGTCATTGTATCTTATTATATTTTAACACTACAATCACATAATATACTAACTTCAAGTAAAATACAATAGACAAATGCATATAATGTAATATGTTTTTTTTAATATTAGATATTTTTAATTAAAAAAATATTAAAAATAGTTTTAAAAAATAGTTTATAACGTAAAATCAAATACTTAATTAGCATAAAGCAAATTTTATATTTATTTTATATTTATATAATTATTAATTTGGAACCGTTCTCTTCGCGTGCACGTATACATTTCATGTCGCAGAGAAAATGTAGAGGACAGTGTCTGTCACCGTTGAGTTCAAAAAGCAATCCGCAAAACCCAAACAAACAAGCAAATTCTCATATTCGCCAATCCATTCATGGAGGACAAAACAGCGGCATCAAATCTCGATCTCAGTGACACTAACAACGCTGCCTTAATCGACGGTTTCTGCGAGATCACCTCTTCTTCTAAACAAGAAGCCCTCTTTTTCTTAGAAAGTCACCAATGGGATCTCGACTCGGCCATCTCTACCTTCATGGACAGCGACTCCGACCCTCCTCTCGTAACCGCAATCCCTCCTCTTCCTTCTCATCCTGTTAACTCTCCTTCTCCGTCCTCTCCACAGTCTCACTCACCCTCCCAGTCACCGTCTCGCTCTCGCTCTCCTTCTCGGGCTCCCAACAGGCTAAGATCGAGGGATAAGAATCCCAGCGCTAATCGGACACGTGGCGGAGTCAGAACTCTCGCTGATCTTAATCGGATTCCTGATGGTGGGTCCGGTAGCGATGACGATGATGAGGAGCCGCAGCAGTATTATGCTGGTGGTGAAAAGAGGTATCTAAACCCTAGAATTTTAAATTAATTAAGCTGAATTGTCGAATTAGGGTTAGGGTTAGGGTTAGTTCAAATTTGTGTTAATCGATTTTTTTTTCCAGCGGAATGCTGGTTCAAGACCCTACCAAACGTCACAATGTGGATGCAATTTTTGACCACGCTAGAAATTCAGGAGCAACTGCTGATTACGTTCAGCCATCTTCAAGTTCGAGAAGCTTCCCTGGAACAGGGAGATTACTTTCAGGGGATACAACTGTTCCACCTGCTCCTCAACCACCTGCAGCTGTCAATCATACTGTCACTCTATGGAGGAATGGGTTCACCGTGGATGATGATGGTCCTTTAAGGAGGTTTGATGACCCTGCTAATGCCTCCTTTTTGGAAGTAATTGTTTAACCCTATTCTTTATTTTCAAGTAATTTTTTTACGAGGCTTTGAGGACTGGTCTGGTTTGCATGGTAAAAGGTTATTTCGATTGGATCTAAGCACGATAATATTATTGGAGTGCAAGTTGGATTTGCGAACCGTGTCAGATAAGCTAAACAACATGCTTTTTTAATGGTACACCATTGTTAATTGGTTTCACGTTTGCAAGTATCTTTCTGACTTCTGGGTTTAGCTTGATTCTTTTCTGGTTAAATGCTGGATTTAATTTCGCAGTAAATTCTGCTTTATCCAACTTCCATTGGATATGTGAAGTTATGATGCTAATGGAAGGACTTGCAATTCGTTTAGTGTTCACCCTCTAAAGGAAAGTTGTGCTTATTTAAATGCTTTTCGTGCAGAGCATCAAGCAGTCTGAGTGCCCGAAAGAGCTTGAACTAGCGGACAGGAGGACTCAAGTGCATCTTGATCTCATGAGGCGTGAGGAAAACTACTCTGTGAGTTACCTTTTTCCCCATTATTTTTCTTAATAAAATTTTATTTCCTGTATTTATCTTTTCATCACTGTTCCCTCGACCTCCTGTTTTTATGCAGGAACCAGAGAAGCCTAAGATTCCTTTCCAAGGTGTGGGAAGAGCTTTAGGTAGCACCAGCACCCCTACTGGCCCTGCTTCCTCTGAGCCCGCTGTTGCTGTTGCTTCTCTCAAGGCTGCTTCCCACCCAACCCCAGATCTAGTTTTAGATTCTTCATCACCAACTACCTTAATTCAGCTCAGGTTAGCAGATGGCACTCGCATGGTCCCTCGCTTCAACTTAAACCATAATATTAGAGATATACGAGCCTTCATTGAGGCATCAAGGCCAGGTGGGGCAAGCAATTATCAACTGCAGATAATGGGATTCCCTCCAAAACTACTCACCGATCCCGACCAGACAATCGAGGAGGCCGGCATAGCTAGCTCTGTTGTTATCCAGAAATTCTAACTGGATTTTTCTTCCACTTAATTGGACTCATGACACTTACATTAAATATGCTTTTATTTCCAAAGGTTATGGAATTTGTTTACACGTAGAAAGTTTTATTTAATTAGTCATGAAAAATTGTTTTCTTACTAGAACTGATTGAGGCAGCAAGTCTCATCCGCATCAAGTTTCTATAGTTTGAGGAGACAGCAGAGCTAGGTATTCAGGCCCTAGACGCTTAAACAGTTCGAAAATGTCCTGCTGCTTAGGGATGATTGAAAAATCTGAAAAATTGAGAAAATTAAAAAAAACTATTAATTGAGAAAACTGAACTGAAAAGTAAATTAAATAAACTAATTAAAAAAAAATCAAGTTGAATTTTAAAAGTTTAAAATCGATTGAATTGAACTGAATTGGATTGGTTCAGTCTCAACTTTTAATTTCAATTCAAACTTGGATACAAAAACTTAATTTTTTTTGCACGAACTCTATTCCTTTTCTCTCACAGACACCCTCCCCTCCCTTTATAGCTTGCTCATCTCTCCCTCAACCCTCTCTTCTTTCTATTTTTCTTTATCTCTGATTCCTTAGTTTTGTGAGGAGGTTGGAGATGGAAAATCTAAGTATTTTTTCATTGTTTGCTTGCTCAAATATACGGAGAAAATTTTTGGGTTTTAAATGGGTTTTTTAAACTGTTTGTAAATAAATAAAAAGGTATTTTTTTCTCAATGATTGTGCATGAACTCAAGGTTGTTAATTCATTGAACCTATAAAAGAGGAAGAACTTGGCTTTCGAGTACGGAAAACATTTTTTTGTTGTCTTTTGTTTTTGGTTTTTTAACTAAAGTTTTACTTGGAAATTATTTATTTGTTATAGATTGGGAGTAAATTCTTCTTTGAAATTCTCATTTGGTTGTTGACAATTACTTGCAACTATCACTTTTTTGATAGAAAAATATCTTATTTTTCTAATAGAACCAACAACATAATCTTTTTCTAACAGAACCAGCAATATAATTTTGTTTCATAACTTTCTTTTATAGTTTGTTTCAACTTCTTCAATTAAGTGAATGATTTAAACTGGTTAATTGGTTTTGTTTGATTTATAATTTAGTTTGGTTTTTTTTGGTTTAAAACCAAATAAAAAATAATTATCTTCTTGGCTGTCTGTATTGGAGTGCTTGGTTGTCAGCTTTGCTTTGATCCTGCTGCGATTATTTTATATTTATCTTGGACAAGGCGTTGTACATTAAAGCAAATTAATCATTAATTTAATTATAAAAACTAAAATGAAGGTGTTGTTTTCTGGTGATCCGGTGTTTTCCATATCCTTCTTGTACGAAATTAGTGACTTAAGAGAACAAGAAGTGATAATTTTTTGGATTAAAAAACAATAAAAACCAAAAAAAACAACTAAGAATTGATTTATTGATGTACAAGTTAATTTTTTCTTATGTGACTTGTGCTTGAGATTAATAAAGAGCAATAAAAAAAATACTGAAAGGATTATACATGCAACTATAAGAACTAGATTTTTTTAGTAACATTATTATTTATTTGAACAGTATAGTTGCTCTTCAGTCTTTTCTTCCTTTTTTTTTTCTTTTTTTATCCTTTTTTTATATTTCATCCCCATATATTTTTTTTAAAAAAATGTTTATATGGTCTATAATTATGGACTCTAATATTTTAGTCAAGCGACATGTCGCATAAATAGCCTATTATTATAAGTGACGTATTACACTCCTTAAAAAAATAAATTATGGAAGATGAAGAATTGCCTTTTTAAAAAATAAAATACTCCAAGTATAGGCCTAGGTTATTGATTAAGGTTAGACACATGAGTGTGGCCCTTCAATGCATGACCTTTTTAAAAAATCTATTTTCATTAATTATTTTAGCTGTTGAGATAAAATAAATGAAAAAAAATTAAAACTAAAATAAAAACAATTAAATTAGAATATTTTTATGTGCATCTATATTTTATTTCTACCATGGAAATTTTCTTCTCACTTTAATATTTAATTAGTGTTAACAATATTTTTTTATTTAGCAATTCATATATTTCTTAGTTTATTTTATAAAAAAATATACAATTTTTTATTCTCAATTAAAAAAAGTGATATATAAAAATATATCAATAACATAATTATTTTTTTCAAGTTAAAAGTTGATAAAAATTTTAAAAAGATCATGATATTTTAAATTGCGTAAAAAATATTAATATATTTTTTTATTATATTCAAAATTTTATTGGAATTATACTTATAATGTGGTGCGAGCGATAATACTAGTTATACCTCTTCATTCTATATTTTTCAGTGTAGGGTGGGATTTAGTACAGTAAAAAATCTATAATTATTTTATACTCACATTCCAACACCATATCTATCTATCTATCTATAATAGTTAACATATCACATAGTTTTTGTTCTTGAAGTTTCTTCCTAATATTTATCATTTCTTGTTAAATATATATACAAGTAATAAAAAGGCAAACTCATCAATAAATTTATTTTAAAATTACTAATTATTAAAAAAAATTAAATAATATATATATATATGTTTCTCATAGATTAGAGCACGTTCCTTGACCCAATTTATATATACATTAGAAAAAATATCCATTCCTATTTGATTAGGTTTTATCAGAATAAATAAGTTTTCTATTCATGCCTTTTCTCTCTCTCTTAATCTCAAATCTCTAATAGGATAATTGACTAATGTCCATACTTTTTTATCATGTAAGTTTTGCGTAAACTTGAATTATAAAACCAAATTGTAAAATCATAATTTATTTTTGCATACATTGTTCTCACATGATAAAATCCTGTCATGCAATACTTGAGAAAAAAAGTTTGAGAAAAAAAGTTTGAAATGAATGATAAGATTTTATGTCCAAGAAAAAACATTGAAAACAACTATATCTTCGTAACCATATTCTCTTGTTGGCTAACACCGGTTTCATTGCTCTTTTTAAATGCGTAATTGTCTGTAGTGTTTTAACTTATCTAATGCCTTTTGACTTGATAAATAATATGACATTTTAGATATTGTTATATTTTTTTTAGATATTATTATATTTTTATAAGTTTCATATATTATTTGTTATATACTATAAATCTCAATAAAGGATTATAAGCTTTGTATAAACTAAAATAAATGAATCAAACAATTCAAAGTAAGACCTTTTTTTTAATCTTGAAGTTTAGTTCATTGTTAGATCATATCCGAGACAAGTTACAAGATTTTTTAGAGAGAAATCATAATATTGTAAACTTATTTCAAAGATTATGATGTTTAGGCATAAACATATAGTAAATCAAACTTTAGAGTATTGTATATCACTATTTTCTATAAAAATATCCTTGTAAAATAAAAATTTTCAAAGTTTTATCTCATAATAGATTTTTTTTAGTTGTTAGAAAGGATTTAAGCAAGACTATGTTTTCTTCATCTTTACACTATTGATTAATATATATATATATATATATATATACAAGTATTTGTAGGGCTTATGTATTAATTAGTAAACATAAGGGTATCTGATGAGAAAGATAAGAATTCAAAATCTAGAATTATTGTAAAATAATACCATAGGTAGGAAAATTCTAATCTTACTTGATTTTATTCTAATTTTATCATTTTTATTTTTATATGATTTCACATAATAATAATAATATATGTTGACTCGTAAAATCATATAATTTTATAAGTTTACTCGTGATTTTAACAACATTGTTTATATACTTAAGTTGTAATTACTTGCTCTACGTAATTAAGTTAGACTTACCTGCTTGTTTTTTCTATTTTAACCTATATAAAAATTTCTTTTTTAAGTTTTTTTTAATAAAAAATACAGTAGGCCTTTAGATGAGCTTTTTTTTGCAATATTCTTGTCAAATGTTTTTATCTTATTGTTGTCACATACAATCTTGTCATTTTCAATCAACTCTTTTTTTTACTATCAAATCAGGATAGTAAAAATAAAATATTAAAAAAATAATACAAGTAAAACTTAATTAGAAAAATAACATAGTTTATGAAGTCATAATAGACATCTGTGACACTCTAGTTGATTAAAACATCAAATACCTTTTTTCTTCTCATTTTTTCCTTATTTCTCCTTTCTTCCTCTCTTTCCATTATAGCAGTTGATACAATTTCTCTTTTTAGACCACGATACTATCTTTTTCTCTCCATCATGACAAACAATCTCTTTCTCTAATACGACAATTTTTCTTCTATCATTTGTGTGATTATTCACAAATCCAGTCATCATCACCATATTTTGCCACCATTCAGTTTCAATAATTTCAAGTATATTACAAACCTTCTTTATTAATTTGATATTTTAGGCTTTTTTTTTTATTATTGTGTTAGGGTTTAGGGTTAGAGTTTTTGATTTAGGATTTTTTTGAATTATGTTAATTTATAACATTAACATAATACTAGGTAGTGACTTCTTTACAGAAATCAAACCATTTCCTCTTCTTAAACATATATAAAAGACTCATTTCCTTCGGGTTTCGAGGAAAGAGAGTGGTCACTATGACATTAGATAATGAGATGAGGGATAAGGTTTTTTTATTTTAGAATTTAGTTGAATTACACCAATTGAGTTTATAAATTATGTTATTTAAGAAAAAAATACGATAAATTATGGTTTTAACGATGATGTTAAGGTTTAATGTTTTGTTGATTAAAGTCTCGTTGAAATTATATATCTTGATTAATTTGAAATATTGTTAAATTAATATTAATTTTATTGTGTTGTTTTATAAAATATCTTTTAGCTTTGGATTACTTTGCTTTTATGATGGTACTATTGCCGATATCAATAATGGTACCACTTATAATAAGCTCTTAACTACTAGATTAAAAATGTCTTTTAATAAACTAAAAAGATTTATATATGATCACATTGGGTGAAATTTGAGAGAAATTGAAGTTGACATTAATTGAAAGATGCAAGTTAAGGTGTGTCCAATTTGTTATAATGATGAATCCATTTCCAGCGATGACAACTTAAATTTAATGTTTAAGTTGGCCATAAAAAATGAGTTGCAAATTTTAAAGTTTTACTTGAACTCTTTTAATATGGAGTTTACTTAGATCTTAAAATACACTTAAATGAGCACACAAGCATCACAAATTATTGGTCTCTTTATTTTTAGTGGTGATGAAATACAACTAACATTGACACAAAAAATTATAGATATGTAAATTAAAGTTCAATTAGATATAACAGCTGCTCCATATTATCATGAAGAATATAGAGCAAGTGATAATAAAGATGACTATCATGTTAATATAGTTAAGAAATATAAGAAAGATGAGTCACTAAGCTAATTAATGAGACAACATGTTCCTAATTAATGAGACCATCATTCAATGACAAGACTTTGAGTTGTTGGAAATCAAGCTTATTGGATAATGAATCGAAGATTGAATAAAAATTCATATTTAAGTTTTAATATACTATTATAATCAACTAGTGGCATAAAAAGAATTCGTTATAGTATAAGGTGCAATATGTAACCAAAACTTATATGTAATTGTAATGTATTCATGAATCTGCGTTTAATTGGGTGATAATATAAAAGAGTGGCTAGAAATTGAATCTAAAGAGAGATTAGTTCTTTCATATGATAATGATCGTTGTTATGATAATATAATCACTAATTTGTTAAAGATTTTTAATAATGTATCAAAAAGTGTTCATGGCTTGTTTGGAATGACTATAATGTGATCAACCTTTTATAAATTTAATAAATATTTTTTTGAAAGAATGATGAATTTCAAAACTTTCCTAAAATATGGTGTATTATGGCCATTAGTTGTACTTATTAAAATATTTGTTGATGCAAAAATATCAAGAAAATATTTTTCTAGTAGATTTAATTGTGAAATTGATTTATTTGAAGTTGAGATCTTTATATAGCTGGAAATCGAAGAGAGGTAAATGATAACTATACCATCAATTAACTTCATAACTTATTGCATATTGCACCTTGTAAAATACTGACCATCAATAATTTACAGATCTTTTCTATTATATTGAAATATATAAAAATGCATATATTTCTTACTTTCAACCCTTACCTAACATATCACTATAACCTAGATATATTGGCCAATAGTATATTGAGGCCTAACTAGATAGAAAACAAAAAAAAGGTTGAAGAAGATCCACTCATTTATATAACAATATAGATGTAAAAAAGATACAAACATAAAATAAATATGGTATATGCGGTAAAAAGAGTTGTAGCACAAAAACATGTCAAACGGTACAACATATATAAATGTTTGGATTTTGTTTCCTTCTTATTATAAACTTATTATTTTACATGTATATAAATTTATGTCATATTTTTTTTGCCATATTAGCAACTTGTTTTGATAGGTTTAAGAGACAAATATGATGTGAACTAGAAGAGGTACATCAAGTTCTATTATAAGCCACCATTAATACTAGTTGACAATGTATTTAAGTATTAATGATATGTAAGTTTAGTAATTGCAAGACCAATATCATTGAATAAAAATTGAAATGGATAAGTAAGTTGGATTGTACAAATATATAATATATTTGTATTTAAATTTATATTCATGTTTATAATTGTATATATATATTGATTGCCTTTTAAGGAAATCATCATGTGACACCTCATTAGCATATTATTATGGATTTACACAAATCTGATTTCCCGTATATTATAAAGGTTGGTTTTTATAAGAACAATTAACTTTATACTATCAACCTTGATAAAAAAAATTAATTGCTACATTAATTAAATAATGAATACACAAGACCCACACATTTTACCTACATATTAGGGAGATGACACTCACGTTGCATGATGTTTTCATGTTAATTTTCTATTCTATAAACAAAGCCTTTTTAAAAAACAGATAGGTGATTAACCAAGATAGTCTATGTTTTTATTTATTAAGATGTGTGTCTTCACCTACTAGTTTTAGAAATGATAATACCAAGTTAATGTGGTGGTTTGATAATTTTAAAGACTCTTTACATGATGTAATGGAGGTGTAATTGATTATATATACTCAAGAATATATAATGTAGTTTGAGAGCATCAAATTCACAAGTTTAATTGATAACATAATGCTGATATATTTTCTAAAATTATTTGAGGACTTTTAAGCCATTTGTAACTATAACCTAGGGCCATCCATGCATATATATATATATATATATATATCTATATTAGCAATTATATAAAGTATATATGAAAAAAAAATGATGAATAAATAGTTCTTTATAAAATGACATATAACAATTAATTTAGAAAGTTATATGAAATGTTAAATGAGCTTAACATGATAGTTTATTATAACATATAAGTGAATTTTCTAAGGTATTCTTATAATTTGATGCATTAAAAACCCTGTTTTCTGATATAGAATCAATTAGTATGCGTTATATTTTTATAACATTTCTTAAATATCTTATTTATATATATATATATAATGATGATCTTTGTTTTTGTATATATAATAGATGTATTATTTAACAAGAAGGTTTATGGAGCTACCGTTGTACTCTGTAAAGGAGTTAATGAGATGACATATGTCATAACTAATACTATATTTTTTTTATATCATGGTGGACTTCAAAAAGAAATTGGGAAGGATAAGCATTTTGGAATGACATTAATGAAGGATAAGAGCATTTTTCATTAAAGAGAACTTTTAGTTGGAAAGGCAGGTTTATCTATAAGCTTAAATAATGCTGGTGTGGGGTTATCTATGAGCAGTCTAGACATGTTCAATTGATGTGATTTTTAGATGTAGTTAAATAATATACGTGAATGTTATGAAAATTCATTTTATTTAATTATAAAGTTAGTTGAAATTAAATTACATTTAAAGTTCTATGAATTATGATTGAGTTGAATTGTGAATTGTTAAGTTGATTATTTTTTATGGTAGAAAGATGAGAGGTTGGGGAAATTGTTTGTGCGAAATGTGTTTTGAATTAAGTCACAAGAAATTTCATAAACTGTATTATTGCTATAATTAAATTTTTAACCATGCTATTTCCTTAATATTTTATTTTTATTATACTACTTTAAGAAAAAAAACTTTTATTTTGTAATATATTACTTATATAAAAAAACTCTTTTTTAGTAGTAGATTAATTATAGTGGCTCAGAAAAACTTTTTAACATTTTCTAGTTATTTGAACCAAACTAGAATAGCTAGACACTAGCTATTCGAAGCAAGCCAAATGATTCGAGCTTCTCTCTTTTTCTTAGCCCAACACCCAATATTCATTTCGAGTTTATCCAATCCTACTTATATATACTTTTATGTTTTTTTCTAGTTTTTAGGACTGTTTAAGGATATATAATCCTATATGCAGGAATATAAGTGCATATAAACTTTCTGTACACATAATATTTCTCTATATAGAAAAGGTATCACTTTTCTACACCAATAGTTATTACATCTCCAACTTTATTTTCAATGTCTTAACCAACACCATATCCAATAACAACCATCAATATCTTTACCAATAACATAACTTTATTCTATACATATGCCGAGGTACTTATAATACTACTCTCAACACTCTACAAGGTAAACATATATGATTATGATATATTAATTTCTTGGTCACTATATAAGTCTAAGACATGTAATTAAAGAGACTTTTTATAACCAAGATTATACAAAAGGTAGTCAACATACTTTACACATTGATCTTTAAAGGCCATATGCAATTTCATTTATAAGTATCAATCATTTAATAATTTTTATAAAAAAACAACCACTAAATAATTCATATAGTCACCAAACAATCACTCAATAATTCATATAGTCACCAATAATAACTCAATAATTCTTAACACCACAAACAATCACTTAATAATTTTTAGAGCCATAAAAAACCTTTCACAAGTTATACAAGTTCATAGATAAAAACATAAAAAGTACAAACACACACTCCCTACAATATCATTTTATTTTTTTATATTGTACATTAGTCTTTCCTCTTACATTTACTAACTTAAGCACTAAAGATCCACTATTTTAACAAAGAACTTGGATTTTTAGGTGAACATTGGACCAAGATCAAGACTAATCAATAACTTAGAGATGCATTTATGGAAAACCTAATTTTGTTTTGAAGTTTTTTTCATGATTCATCAAATTAGTTTATTGAAAACACAAGTAATAAATTAGTTTTGTTTTAAAAATGTCCAAAGGAATAAAGTAGAAATTGCCTTTTGGTTATTGTTTTATAAATGGTTTGACAATATTATGAATAACATATTAGTTATTTTGTTGCACTTATTTACTCTCTTATATTTTTGTTTTATCACTCATGTGTAAAAAAAAAGATAAATTTAGGTTCTTTTTCAAGACTTATTAAATAGGGTCTCAAATATTTATAAGTTTAACAAAATGATATTCTCAAATAGAAAACTCACTTACATTCCATAAAAATGAACCCTTAATTAGGTATGATACCTTTAATTCAATAAAACAATACCTCGAAGATGACTGATACATCTAAATCTAATTTGTACACCTGAATGCACTATCTCATGGTCAAACCTAATTTATTAATTATGAACTATATAGACAAAATGCATATATATTAAATAAAAGAATGCTCCTTTCACATGTATCCTTAAATAAATGGTCTTGTTATCTTTATTAACAATATATTACCTATAAAATCCAAAGCTAAGATAACTTTTACAGTGACATGTTATCATTTTGAACCTTTATCTCCAAGTAGTCTAAAATTATAGGTGATAAACATAGCAATCATCTTACCCTTACACACACACACACTTGCATAAATTTAAGACTATATAAACAACCTTAGACCATGAGGTAGGAGGATCTTCCATTCATAATCATCTTGTTAATATAAAGCATCTTGTTTCTCTTTAAATTTTTTTATTTACTAACACACACAATACAACATTTTAAGGCTTTCCTCCTTCGTAATCAATGCAAACCTGAGTGCTATAGAGTCTTTTAAATTCATATAGGGAATTTGTTTTGCAAGTATTTCACTTATACAAACTTAATCTTTTACTCCTTTCAACTTATTACATCCTTGATAAAATTATTTGAAAACATATATTTTTTGTGAGGTTTTCTATAACCCCTTAAAAAATTACTATGTTTTATTCTTGTATGGGGTGAAAATATACATTTATGTTTTATATAAATGTTTTCTTTATATTTCGATATCTTTATATAAATTGTCATTAGTGTAACAATATTACTCTAGCAATCACTAATATTTTGATTCTTAAAGTTGAGTTTATTGACATAGAAATAACAAACGATAAAGATGGAAAAACCTCAAAGCTAGAAAAAGAACTTCAAATGGCCATGAAAAGTTGATTATAAAATTAGAGATAGTTTTTAACCTTGAAGATAAACTTCAGAAATTTTAGGTTGCCTATACTCATCAACAAGGATTTGGTATTGCTAAACAAAAATATTCAAAAATTATAGCTTAAAAAGATACAAATTTTATAGTTGCATATAATGTTATATTCAATTAATATATAGTTAAGACTCGAGAAGACATACTTTTTGCTATTTTTATCAGGGTTAGCAACCATGAAGAACCCATATTATTTGGGGATAGTTTGTTTATTGTAAATGAAGATATTAATTATTACATTTTAGCTTGTTTAAAATTTTTTTTGAGATTATGGTTATGATCTCTTTTTAAAGTATTTTTTACTTAAAATTATATTAAAATATTTTTTTTATTTTTAAAATCAGCGTATTAAAATGATCTAAAAATATCAATATATATTAATTTAAAATAAATACAAATTAAATATTTTTAAAACACAAAAAAAAAACTAAATCATAATTTAAATGTATGACATACTCTGCTCAAATACTTTGAAAACTAGAAGCTCTTATTTGTCCATAGCCGTGTACTAAATTGTTATGCGTGGTGGCATTAGTCTAATCTTGGCATCACGTACAGTATATTCTTAGCATTACAATAAAATGTAGAGGTTCTTGTCACCATCTAGTATTTTATACAGTATCTGTTCTGTATACCACGCCTGAATGTATACTTTTTTCATTAAGAAAATGCATAAAAAAGCTGACGACGGTGATGATGTGTTCTCCACCTTGTTTCACAAACAAAATCCACCTTACTCGCTCTCTCCTACGCGGTCCCTCTCGCTATATGCTCACTGTCCCCAATCTCTCAGCTCCTGCCCTGCCCTAGGGTTTCTTCTCCTTCCACTTCCCTGTCAAACAAACCTTAACCCCTAAGAAAACCTCCCTTAATCCTTACACTTTTAACCTCTGTTGATTATTTTGCTTCGTGTCTCCAGAAATAGAAGTAAAAATCAGCGCTTGGCTACCAGCTAAAACCAAGCAATTCATGGCCAAAACCAAACCTGGCAAAAAAGACCTTGATTCTTACACTATCAAAGGCACCAACAAAGTTGTTAGACGTAAGCATGTACCTTGTTTAAAACCCATAATTTCTAGCAACAAGCTTCTTCTTGTTGCTATACAATTGAAAATCCATCAATTTCTTGCTTAAAGTTTCCCCTTTTAGACCCTGATTGCAAAAATGTCTCCCTTTTTCCTTTCAATTCTTGAATACCCTATCGTTTTTAACTATCTTCATTCATTATTTGCTTTTGTTTTTTTGGCTTCTGAATTTGGGTGGATTCATGCTTGTTATTGCAGCTGGTGATTGTGTGTTGATGCGCCCATCGGATACAGATAAGCTTCCATACGTGGCACGTATAGAGAAAATCGAGGCAGATCATCGAAACAACGTTAAAGTTCGTGTACGGTGGTACTACCGGCCGGAGGAATCCATTGGGGGACGCCGTCAATTCCACGGGGCAAAAGAGTTATTCCTGTCAGACCACTATGATGTGCAAAGTGCACATACAATCGAAGGCAAGTGCACAGTGCACTCCTTCAAGAACTACACTAAGCTTGAAAATGTTGGAGCTGAGGATTACTTTTGTAGGTTTGAATACAAGGCTTCCACTGGTGGTTTTACTCCCGATCGTGTAGCTGTGTGAGTTCCCTTTCTTTAATAAAATTTTGAGTTGATTTTTCTGGGTTTTGAGTGCTGAAATGAATGGCCTTTTGAATTTATGTCTTTGAAGGTACTGTAAGTGTGAAATGCCATACAATCCAGATGATCTCATGGTGCAATGCGAGGGATGCAAAGATTGGTAATTTCTTGATAATGCACTCATTTCTGTAACTAGGAATCATGCATTGTAACTTCCAAGTTTAGTTTGTTTATCTCATCTGATCTCTGAAATTATTGGAGCTACATCAGTCAGAATCAATGTAGCATGGCGTTGTTCTTCATTTGAACTCATTGCGTAGCTTATTATGATAGCTTTTTCCATATGTTTCATTCCTCTAGTATTATCTAATTTTACTGGAACTTCAACAAAAACTGTGCTTGGTGAGAGAAATAGGAATTCATTGTAGAGTGTAATAGCCATTTGTCTTTTGCTTTTAAGTTTATGTGGGCTTCTTTCAACTCTGTTTTATGTTGGGCAAACATTTTAACTTCATGAGAGCTTAATAGGGACCAGTAAAGCATATCAAGCAGGCATGAGAAGTAGGTTCTGTGAGATTTATCTAGTTTCATCAAGTTGTAAGAGGTCATTTTCTTCTTAATATATCCAGTGATGGCTTCTTTTGGATTTAAGCTAATACCATGTATCTTGTATAGAAAGTTTACTTCCTATGCAATAATGCTTTTATGGAACTAAAGATACTTTATTTAACACACTGCAGGCTTTATTTAGCCATTCTTAGGCCATAGCTTATTTGTTCTGCACCAACTTCAGCTGCCTGTAACACGTGGGGATAACCATTGAGCTTTCATGTTAGTAGGGTTTTGTTAATCCTCCCTTTTCATTTTCCGCACATCACCATGATCCTTGCATAGTTTATCATCTTGTTATTGTTTGTAATTTGTTTCTGCAAGTCTTCTCCCAATTTACCCTAAATTGATTAATAGTTGGTAGCATTAAACCCGTGTGTACTTCTCTTGCATGCTTACTACTTATGTGGGGCTCTTTGTGTCTGATCCTCATAGTCTTATATGTTGAAAAATCTGGGCAGAGGTGAATATCTTAAACATATTTTGATTGAAATACTGTTCTGAAAAAACAGATATCTGTTAGTGCTGGACTTTTGTGTGGTTCACATTCTGAGAATGAGCTCTTAGGATATCAAATTAGTTAATCTGTCAAGTGGATATCTAATTTGTCAGTCTTGTTTTCCTTCAACCTTGAATTTGCTTGGTTTTTGAGTTCTTAATGGTTGAATATGGTAGTTTAAGCATTAAGCATTAACAATTGAAGAAGTGAAAGATGATTAAAGTACAAAAGTATCATTTTAAAAGAATTATTAAGTAATTGTGGAAAGTTCAATACATTTCTTAATTTTGAAGGGTGAAAGATAATATTCCAGTTTACTGCAGTTATTATTCCATTGGTTGTTGAAATTACTCAGTGACTAATTTGCATCAAATTTTGCTATAAATTTCATTCTTTAATTTAAGGACCATGTTAGAAATTTAAAGCTAAGATGGGTGAAGGAATTTGAAATTGGCATCAGTTACCGTTGTCTTTTTGTATCACAGATGGTACAAATCAAGATTGTAAGGCTCCTTACAGATAAGGAAAAGGGGGGGTAGGGTGGGGAAGAAAGAAGCCAAAGAACTTATGTGTTGTACTCTTGTACTATCAACATCAAATGAAGTATGGGGTTTAGCTGTCTAATGAGAATAGTGAATGGTGTTTAACAATTCCTTTTCAAATAGGCAGTAATTAAAGGATGTAGCAGGCAATGTTGAGATGCAATTAGGAAACTGATATTATATAGGAGGTGATTTAAAAATTCGCAAATTGTGGAGTATGCATTGTAAACATGCTATAATGGGGTTTGAGAGATAGTTTGGACAAGAAAATCCTCATTAGGCATCAATGAAATGACATTTACTAATGCTATCAATGAAAATCATGAACATCACATTTTGTAGCATCATCAAAAGATGATTGTTGAATAGATTGATTGGATTTTCCTTATTTGTAATATTTCTCAATTTTGTGTTGGTCAAATCTGGTTGATCTTGTAGATAGCATATGACACAATGAAAAGCATCATTTCTTTGGAAATAAGAACTTTGCAATTTTGCAGATGCAAGTTTTGCACTTGTAGAGATATTCAATTCCCTTCTTTGTTGTGTATTTGGAAATGACTGAAAAACTGGATTTGATGGTTGAGAACTTATCTAATTGTAAAAAATGGTATAGATTTGAAGGCTGTTATGGAGAGAAAATGAACACCTTGTATTTGTTGTTTGACCGGAAGTGAAGAACTCGTACAAAATCAAACCATATACAGAAATTAATCAATTTAAATAAATAATATCTCTTAGAATTCCATCTCATTAAGCATTCTGCATGTCTGTTACGTCTAGTGTTAGCCAGATATCTTTCAAAGAGGTTAGAGATGATCCTTCTCTCTTAAATGCTCTTTTCTTGAAATTTCCATGGCTCATTGTGTGAAGTCCCAAAAGCTTACCCATCCAGTGCAATAATTGATTTACAGTTTAGGGTGTTGTTATCCAGAAAAAAGAATGATTCCATGCTAAGATCATCTCTTCTTTTGAAGATCATTAATAATTGAACTTCTTCCCCAAATAGCATGGGGAAATAAGAACTTTGGGAGGAGATATGAACTTCTACAGTGTTAAACAATTTAAATTAGGCATTGGATATGACACACAACAGGATTTGATACTGAAGCTTCCATTTTAGCTGATCTGTATCTAGCTTCATTTTTATTTAGTTCTTTGGTCTTAACGGTATCAACCAGCTTTGTTTTGGTTGTAGGGAGTTCAATATGCTAATCCTGTGCTATCATATGATGAACACCACTTTCAATTAATGCTATTATCAATGATGTCTAAGTAGGAGCTTATCAAGATAATTTTTATCTGCAGTCATCTCTAAAAGTTCATGAGTTGATTGGTTTGTGAGAAGAGAGAACTATCTATGTTATGTGTGTTATCTTGTAAATTCAAGGGTTATTGCTTCCTGATCATTTTTAACTAATGTGCTGCAGGTTTCATCCTTCTTGTATGGGTATGACAATTGAAGAAGCCAAAAAATCAGATCACTTTCTGTGCTCTGACTGCTCATCTGATGATGATGCAAAAAGATCTTTGAATGTATTCCCTGTATCACCATCACTTGAGGTTAAGGTAAGAATGTACTCCAGTTGTTTCAACATCATTAAGGAAACTAAAATCAGTTTAGCTGTGCAGCAACATCTTTTACTGCAATTTATGTGTATCATTATGAATACTACCACTGCTAGGTTTCTTAAGCTGGGGCTATTTAGATATTGACTAATTACCATTATATCTTGAAGATGTAGGATCACCCTTGCCTAATTGGCTTGTCAACATGGTGTGAGCTTTCAGAGTCTTTGCCCCATTTCTCTCATATAAGCTGATACAAATTACATAACTGTCCCTTCAAGGCTACTTTTAAGCTAATTCTTACAAATATGGAAGTCTGTGCCACACATTTTCATATGTTTTCTTGATAGTGCAATGTTTATTCTACAACATATCACAATTCTCTACCCTCGGTTTAATTAATTGTGCATGAGTTTTTGTGCAATTTTTCTGCCTTCTATTATGTGGGCATAGCTAGTAGTAGTATTTAATGCATGTGCAGTTATTTCTCATATGTTTGGCTATAATAGAAAATAACTATGAGGCATAATAGTTTGGAGTCAAAATGTTTGGTGCGAGCCCTTCTACAAAAAGCAAAAAGCAGGCAGTGTTGCCATAGAAAAAACTACAAACCCATGGTTTTATTGTTTGGTCTATCATGGGATGGTAGTCACTGTCCATTTGATTGACATGCCTAAAGCTCTTTAAAATTTGATCTTAAAAGCTGCCCTTAATGATTTATAAGTACTCATAGACATGCCTGAAGTTCTTCCTCAAATGTTGTCTAGGCCTTAGGCTGCAGTTTACCTTTATTAAAAAGTTAGAAAAAACGATATGGAAAGAGAGAGAGAGAGAGAGAGAGAGACTGTAATGGATTGAAAATGGATTATGTCGAGTTTATGTTAAGTTGGAACTGCCTGCTTGACCATTATTGGTTTCCATTGATGGGATATGGAATGTTGTATCTTAACCTGGAGGTCTGTCAACCAAACCGATTGTAGTACCATGAGAAAAATGATCTTAATTTCAAGTGTAAATCATTGAATTGCTGTGATTCTATCAGTGACAACCTACAGAAAACTAAAATTTATCTCATAATCAGGCAGCGTTAATTTTCCTAGGATTCTCTTTCTAGTTTTAACAAGGATTCCAGCTGATGCTGCGTGCTGCATAAGCGGGCTGAGTAGACAGAAGCTTTATGAATTTTATGTTTCATTATCTCCAAGGAAAAGGTAGTCAACTAAAATAATACATGCCTGATTAATGTTGATAAGAGAATGCTAGTTTAGAGGGAGAGTTGCTGGTGTAACTTGTATTTTTTAAGCTGCAATAGAATCAAATCTATTAGGATATTTTGAAGTGCTACCTCAAAAGTGGATTATGGATGTTAATAATTAAGGTTATATGCGTTCCTCTGCATTTTTGTGGAATTCTAATTCATGAAAAGAAAGTGTTTTGAAGGAAGAATGATATTCCCTTGTTAAAAATAGTTACATGGGATGAGTTATTTCAAGTGATGAAACCATGGCAGAGCTATCACATTAAAGCTGTCATAACCAATAGATGTGTTAAGGCTGTAAGATGTGATTTCTTAAAGTTCAGGTCAGAAGGAAACGAGACATCTTGATTAAAAGCTATGTGGTTTTACTGAATATCTTTGGTCGTTAGCAATTTGTTTCACTGGTTGTCTTTGCTCGTTCTTTCACTCATACCCATGCAAAGTGGAATCTTCTTTTTATTTTCTACCCATGCAAATTGGAATCTTCTTTATTGTTTTCTACCCTTTCTGATGTAGTTGTCTTTGATTTTTATGCTAGGTGGAGACAAAACGCAGGAAGAGATGACTGAGGATGCGGTGCATAACAAAGGGTTAGTAAATGTTCTTGCACTAGCTCCACCATCGCTGTCGTCCCTGTTGGGTTATGTTATGGAAATGTACAACTGTGCAGAGAAGATATCGTGCTTGCACAAACAAGAGGCATTTTATTAATTATCATGTTCCAGTGTTTGTATGTGTGAATGGAATTGGGAGATGGTTTTGTGATCATTGATGTCCTTGCGAGTCTCTGCCAAAAAAAAGAGCAGCCCCATAAGTACCTACCGCGACAGTGAAATGAAAATTTAGAGAACTTTTAGATTTTCAAGTGATATTCTGCAACTGTCATGATAGCAATGCTCTTTGTTCTTTCTTTTTTTTTTTCCTTTTTTTTTTTAATAAGAAGGGGATATAAAAGTAGATAAGATCGGAGCTGAGCAAGAGCTTTGATGGAATCTCCTGGTGGAAGCAAATCACAAGAGCGTCTGCTGTGCTTTTTATAGGTTCTGTTGTAGATTTCTTTGTCAAATTTGGAATGATTTGTTTCATATACTTTGGACTTTATCTTTCCTGATCTGAAAACATTGAGGTGAAATACCAATAGCCTTCAACAAGCAAAAAAAGAGGGGAGAGATTATGTATCATCAGCTGGAAAATTTTCATAAACTGTTTATTGAGAAAGCTTGCATCTCGTAAGCTGGATTCACCAAAGAAAAGTATGAAGCTGTCACTAGAACCTTCTAGATTGGGATACGAAGCAGTAACAACAGTTTTAACTAAGATAACTTTAACACAACAAACCGGAAAATAATTTGAGTTGATTTACTCATTATGTTCATGATATAAATCATATAATTTAATAAAAAATAATTTAAAATAAATTATAAAGTATAATTTTTTTAACTCATTGCTAAAAGATATAATTTTTTAAAAACTAATTCAAGTCAATTCAGATATTAAATTAAGGTAATTTTATAAAAATAAATTGTAAAATTCAATTGATGAAATAAATAAAAAAATTTAATTAAAAATATAAAAAATAATGTGAGGCAATATAAATTAATATATTAAACTTATAACAAATTAATAAAAAAAATTGAGTTAGTAAAAGATAATTTATCAAACTCATGATTTAGATCATATTATAAACTCATGTAACTTCATAAAAAATAAATTAAAATCAATTATAAATTATAATTCTCAATAAATTTAATATTAAAGGATGAAGTTGAAAAAAATCTAATTAAATAAAATATATAAAAAACTTGATTGGAGTCAACCTAAATCAATCCACAAACTTATAAATTAGATCATGAAATTGAGATAATCTCATAAAAATAAATTAAAATAAATTATAAAATCCAAGTCTCGATCAATAAAAAGTTGAAGGATGAAATTGAAAATAAATCAATAAATAAAAGGAAAAAAACTAATGAACTAGGTTAATTTACTAAATATGTGACTCAAGTAATGAAGATGAGATAATCAAATTAAAACAAATTATAAAATTTAATTCATAACAAATCAAATATTAAATAATAAAATTAAAAAAAAAGTTATTCATAATGAATATTGCTATATAAGGTGGTGCACAATAAAAATATCACCTTTTTAGTGCTGTGTATTTAGAAAATTCAGCATGCTACGCCATCATAGTACCAAGAAAAATTTTACATGTAAAAATATAATATCTAAATTAAAAAAAATTATTTATAATGTCATTAAATTCAATTGAACGGTCCAACTTAAAACCTTCTAATCATATTTTTTACATAACTCAAGTTTCAAATTAAAGAGTTGTTTAGTTCTGATTGACTTAAAAAATTAAAGAAAGGTCAATCGATTGATAATAACATGGTTTTGACTGATTTTTTTAATAATATTTTTTTTAAAAAAAATATCAAGATGTTGATATATTACATCAACCAAGATTAATCTGCTAACTCGTGATATAGATCATGAATTTTATTGAGTTTAGTAACTTTGTTTTTTAAACTATTTTTATTTAATTATATAATAAAAAATATATGTTTATAAAACCAAGTACCAACTCAATATCCTAACTTTTTTTGAGATTGCAACAACCCATAAAAATTATTTTAAAATAAATTTGATATTTAATTTTCTATAATTATGTTTTTTTTAGAATAATTTTTTTACTATGATAAAAAATAAATATTTAAAAAATCAAGTATCAATTCAATATTAATATATTATTCTAAGATTGTGGTAATCCATTAAAATTAAATCAAAATAAATTATAAAATTTAAATTTATTTTTTATTTAGCGATATAATATATCGTTTTTTCAACGGGAGGAAACTGTAAACACCGTCATCGGAATCTTTGATATCTCGCGGTCACACCATTAATTTTGTTGACTCTTCTCTGCTATAAAATTCTTCCTGAAAATCCAGACAAGCCACCCATGAAGAACCAGACAGAAACTTAGGAGGCAACTCTTCTATAGGTGGTTTCTCTCCTTCAATTTTCCACGCTGACAATGGTTAATGTGGTTGACCAACTCAAACTTTTCAATTAAAGTTTTTGACCGGATCAAACCTGTTACCATGATTATTTCTTTAAATATATTTTATTTTTAAATATATTAAATTAATATTTAAAAAAATTATTTTTCATATCAATATATAAAAATATAAAAGTTTATTTAAAAAAAAATTGTGATTCCAAAGCGAATTTGACAGACACGATGATGAGTCAACTGGGCAACCGCAGAACAAGTTAGGTTTACCAGCGTGTTGATCTTGAAAGGCACTTGATGAGAGTTGACTC